>JAJMKU010000002.1:279245-400163 GCA_030563965.1 Pichia cactophila
GGGGGGGGGGGGGGGGGGGGCGCGACCATTGCTTCAATTAACGAGTCCCCTTCGTTCGAGACCCGGGTGAAAATTGCTAATCAAGCTCCGACAAAATTACAAATCAGGTTTTATCGGGGCTACTTAAGAACCAAGACCTCTCCCCTTCTAGAATATATGACTTGAAACTTATAGCAGGAGCCAGAGAAATAATACTAAATATGTCACTGCAGACAAGGAATTTTGCCAAAGTTGATTTTATTCCACTTGAAGATATCATTCGTCCAATCATGCCAGTTTTGGATAACACAAAAATTGATACTATGGTTGAAACACTCAAGGGTAATCCAACACCATCGAAAACTTGCCAATTAGAAGACATCAAGTCTGGAGAACTACCTCCTGTTGATGTGTTAGTTGTTTCTGAAAATGGTAAGAAGAAATATTTTGCATTTGGTGGTTGTCATAGATTTCAAGCTTATGAGAAAGCAGGTGTACCCATGGTGAAATGTAAATTGCTACCAAGTACAAAGGGACAGCTAAAACTTTATTTAGGAAGTTCAGTTGACTCATTTTTCAGTAGCTAATGTGGGTGTTTCCATTTTTTTGCCTCCCCCCTATAGGTTATATACAAGACATTAGTTTAGCAAAATAAAACATTATACAGTGGATTAGTAAATTTAGATTAAAGTTTCTTTCTTTGACATACAAGTTGATGTCTTTTGAATTTAGATTCACTGTCAAAACTTTTAAGGCAATAATCACATTTGTAATCTCTAAAATGAATTTTCATATGTTTATTTAGATTTGAAGATTCATTGAATCTTTTACCACAAATTTTACATTCCATTGGTTTATCACCAGAATGAACTCTTAAATGAATTGTTAAACTTGAAGAAGTTTTGAAAGTTTTACCGCATATTTCACATTTATATGGTTTCTCACCCGTGTGAACACGCATATGTTGTTTTAACATCATATCAAGGGAGAATTTTTTACCACAAATATTACATTCGAATGGTTTATGCTTTGTATGTGTATTAAGATGTCTAATTATCTTTTGTCTTTGTGTAAATGGTTTATGTTCACGTGTACATCCTTCCCAGTTACAAATATAACTTGATTTACCTGAACAGATATGATGTTCAGTAACATGATCAGTTAAATGTCCTGTAGTTTGAAATACTTGATCACACGGACGTTGATTTTCGTCTAACCATTTACATACATAAATGTTTGAATTTTCATTTTCATCTTCAGATTCGGCAGTTTTAATTGGTTCTAAAGTATGTCTCGGAAGATGTTGAAGCATTTTATCAGTATCTGATGTTATAAAATCACAATCATCCCATTCACAATATATATTATTCTCGGATTTTACCTTTGACAAATGAATATTGAGTAAATGTTGCTGTAAATCAACATCGTTCTCAAAAATTTGATTACAATCATCCCATTTACATGCAAATATTGGTTTAAAAGTAGGACTTAAATTTGGATCACTTTCTGATTTTATTACTGGTGACATAGTTCTATGTTGATGTATATGAGGAGGGAAAGCTTTATGAAAATGCTCATGATGTGGTGTTTCCTTTATAGGTGTATGATGTTTCAATGTTATATGAGGTGGATTATGATCATCGTTTGTGACTGCATGTACATGACTATGTGAATCAGATATTGGATTGCAAATAGAAGCTGTTAAGAAATCAGTACATATTTCTGGAGATTCTGTAATAATTGTTGAATCTTTAGAATTGGAAGATCCTGGTAATGGTGCAAGAGCAGGATCACAATCAGGAAGAATGAAATCATGTTTTATTTTCTGTCCGTTAATTTCATCTTCAAAATGAAGGTGATGATGATGATTTGCAGCATTTGGATGATTACAATTATGAGAATTATGATGATGAAATATGAGATCATGAGTATGCGTTGAAGATTCATCATGATGATGTAAATGAAGTAAATGATGATGATGATTTGGAGGTTTCGGTAGTGAATCTCTTAAGCCACTCATATTTTCAGATATTACAACTGTATCTCCATGATTAATATTATCAACATTTGAAGAAATTGCAGGTGAAATAACTGGAAATTTATTCGATGAAGAAATAACATCTGGAGATTCATAACAACAAGTAGAAAAGAAATTGTTCAGAGTAACCATTTCAGTAAGGTAATTCCAATGTTCATTCATGTTACGATCTTCTTCATGTTCATTAAGACAACAAGGATTAAGATCAATAGGTTCAATACAATTTATATTTGAAAGATCCATATTCAAATCAATCCCCATTAAATTATTGTTGAAGTTTTCTGATGATGATGTTCGCCTGACTAAATGTTGATGTTGATTTTGATGATGATGTGGATGTTGAACAAGATGAGAAGGATCAAAACAACATTGTAATAGTTGATTAACAGCTTCCGAATCAACCTCACAATGATCTGGTGCTATAGTAGCAGTAGTTTTACCTTCTGAAGGTATTGATGTATGACTATAATCGGTGTAAGTTGATTTATTAGAAGCTAGTGGTTCTGATTTACTTTTAACCATATTTGCAAGCATAATATAGTAATAGAAGACACCTAAATGGATGGAAAAAGAAGACAGTAATTGAAAGTGAATAGTTTAACGTTATATTATGTACTGGCGGAGAACGGAAAAAAAAACTCCCCAAAATTTGCAATAAATGATTGAATGCCCAGGAACAAATTGAAATAAGTTTAAATGAATTAATTATAATAAAAAAATTCAGCTGGATTGTTGACTTGTACAATGATATCGATGAGGATTCGAATTAGTCACGTCAATTGGAAAAAATGAACGAATTCTGGGGGAGGAGGGGGGAGCTGAGATCGTGAATAAGCTAGACAGGCTTGTACCAATGAGGCGAACGCTAAACAGTGTCAGTTGGAAGTGATGGGGTGGGGACTAGGAGAAACGGGAATTGGCGGTTTGGGAGGATAGTCACCATTGTCCAGTGTAACCGCTACAGTACCAAGTGTAAGAAGTAATGCACTTAAACAAGCTTGCAGCGATCATCGATGTTTCCACCCTCCTGGTTATCACGGAAAGGTTGCTAGGGGAGGGAAGGGAGCTCGCGCCCCGGCTGAGCCCCGGCCGAGCCTCCCAGCACAGGCCTTCTCAGATCTGCATCAGATGCATCAGATTTCAGATTTCGGATTTTGGATTTCACCCTGCTTTTACTGGCCAACAACGACGGGGTCGTCTGCCTGGACAGCTTCTGCCGTCTTGGCAACAAGCGTGTTGATTGCATCGAGAAGCTCGGTTTCAGTCATCGTTTCCACTTCACAGAGTGAGATGTCTGTTGGCAGACCGTCCTTGTCCTTGGCTGCTGTTTTGGCCCTTTGCACTTGTCTCTTGACCAATTCGGTCTGAATGAGGGCAGAAAGCTTCCCACTGCCATCACCATTGCCACTATCGTTTATCAACAATTCAGGGTCTTTTTCAATCTTCACACGCACTAATTTATCGACTAGCTTATTCAATTTCTTTTGTAACTCTTCATCTGCCACTACAGATTCAAACCAGGCCTTTCTTTTGGCATCAAAGGCACCTCCCTTTTTGTACTGTGTTACAAGATCCTGCTGCATGGAATATGCGGGTGTTATGTCGAATTAAAGATGACCTATGAAGTCTTGTTTGTTGTCCAGCATCCAATTCCAATTCCAATCCAATCCAATCCAAACGTTAAGCGCGTCAGCCTGGAAGCTAACTCGCGACAGAATTCCGTGTTGCAACTTGGAGGGCCCAGAAAAGAAAGTCGAGTTCCAATTCCAGCCCACCCACACGGCCTCGACCCGCGGGATGTCTGCAACGGGATTCCCGAATCCAAGGTCTGTGGTATGTAAGTCATAGTCCAACACCCCCCGACAGACTTGGCTGTCCACTCCTTTGCAAGGTCATCGAGATTACTAAACTGAAAGCAGCTCTACTAGTGCATTATACCCTATATTTAATCTCATACCCATAAATTAGATCTCCGATTAAGGAATCTTTCTTTTTTCTCTCAGCAACAATAAATTTCATTTGATTCGAAAAAAAAAGACGTTTTGATCGTATATCATCGCAATATAATACCGAATCGTGAAACGGACTACTCAAAAATAGATTATTTACTGTCATAATTTTTGTGACGATCATCATCGTTTTCCCTTATCTAAATATAACAAGCTTTTGAAGCTAAGTGATGTCAGATCAAATAAAACTCTCGAATCTGATAAATTCAACGGAAGCAGAAGTTACCGCCGGTTCTACCAATATAGAAAATATTACCGATACTCCGAATATTGCGAGCAACAATTTCCCATCTTCATTAACACAAGCGATCAATGGTGATGACAGTAATAGTGGTAATATTTTGGATTTAAGTTCAACAGATGCGGAGAATACTGCAAAACCAAAATCAAAACACAGAGGTCGTAAAAAAGTTCTTTCTGGTCCACCATATTACTGCACATATCCAGGTTGTGATAAAAGTTTTCAAAGAAGTGAACACCTTTCAAGACACAAACTAAATCATAATCCGAAAACTATTTTTTCATGCACTTTCACAGGTTGCTCGAAAACTTTTGTAAGACATGACTTACTTAATAGACATTTGAAAAGACATAATGAAAAAATTCAAAAAGTCAATAACGACAATAAATCAAATGGTGGATTCTTGAATTCTGTTGTTTCTAGAAATATTTTTGCATTGAAAAAGAATAAACCTGCTACCACTAATATTACAAATGCAATTCCATCTAAAGATATCACACAAATCCCTAATAATCAGACCGATATTTCAAATTCAACAGCTTATAGAACGCTTGATACTACTTCAAATTATTCAATTAATCAACAAAATAACCAAAATACACAACATTCACCACAATATAGTGATATACAATCATCGACGAGTAATCTTAATTTGTTTGGATGGCTTTTCCCTGATTCTATCAATTTCAACTCATCAAATACAAACTCAAATAATATTTCAAATTTATCCCAGATGAATAACAATCCTACTAATTTCTTCCAAGAACCACAGCTGAATCCTGCTACACTGATAAATTCTAATTTCTCAAATTTTAATTCACCATCAAACCATGCAACTAATAGTAGCAGTAACTTTTTATCAGACTTGAATGATTTTCACATGAACAACAATACTCATAATTTTTTTACTGTTCAAGATCATTTCTCACCTGGTTCTTCATCGGGTTGTATAGACTCAACTCCTGAATCTGATTCTAGGGTCAAAATGGTAAGTAATGGTAATACTGGTATAGGGATCTTATCTCATATGTCACACAATATAGCACCATTACAATCTTTTCAACACTCACAAGGACATCAGAATAGCACAGATCATTCCATGCTTCATTATGACGAAAACTTGCTTTACAAGTTGACTCAAGAACAAATGATGGAATTTGGGAGACTAATTCCTGCACTTAAGAATAATCAAGATTTCACAAAGTTGAAGTTTGAAAAAGCACTGAAAACTTACTGGAATTTTTTCCATCCCAGATTCCCAATGTTACACAGACCAACTTTCAAATCTGTTGAAGCTCCAATATTACTTCTAGCAGCAATGATAGTATTGGGATCAAAATTATTCATGTGTGTTGATAATATTACATGCCCTGAAGATTCATGCATCAAACAACCAAATGTACTTTCTGATACAATTAGTGAACCACTTAGATGGTTATTGTTTGCATCACCGTTTTTTCAACCACCAGCAGAAGTAGGGATTATACAAAGTTTACTTATGCTTGAATTTTATGAAAAACATTGTTCAAGTCGGAAACTTCATGAACGTTCACATTTGCATCATGGTACAACAATTCAACTTTTAAGGAGATCACCAACACTTGGTGGTGCATCAACCAAATTTAATAATGAATCAAATTCTAATGGTAATGAAGATATTGAAAATTGGTACAAATGGATCGAAATTGAATCTATGAAGAGAGCAACTTTTATGTGCTTTTATATGGATGCAATAGATGCTATCTGTATGGGACATCAAATGTTTATTTATTCACATCAAATTCAAATGACTATGCCCGTAGAAGATGTTATTTGGGAATCTAGCTTTAATAAATTTAACAAGAATTTTAAACTTTTCAAAAGACCAAAACAATTTTTACTTGTTTTAAGAAATATCATGAACGGTAAATCAACAAAGACAAATTCATTTGGTAAAAAGATTTTACTTGCCGGTTTAAGTGCTATTTTATTTCAAATTCAACAAAGAGATTTACAATTATTTTTCGGTTTGGACAAATTTACAAGTACTATAAGTGAAAACTGGAGAGATTTGTTAACTGCAGCTTTTGCTATTTGGAGAAATGATGTTGGTACTTCATGTTGTTCAAGTAAAACTGCCATTGATAATTTGAATTCATTAGGGAACTCATCACAATTTTCCACTAGTGATACACGTTGTAAATGTATTGCTTATCATTTGGCACATATTTATATGTCAATTTCACATTATGATGTTTTCATTGTTTGTGGTGCTCCATGGCGTATGAATGTAAAACCATCATCCCATGAAGAACGTATGTCAATCAAAACTCGTGTTATTGAATGGAGCAAGACAAGACATTGTGAAGTTTCAATTGTTCAATGTTACTTATCAATGTTTGAAATGTTTTTATCACCTCAAGATTCAACTTATGATTATCAATATGAATATTTACCTGATGCTGATTTATTTTTCCGTAGTTACTCTATTGGTTATATGTTGTTAGTAATATGGAGTTACCTTTATGTGAAAACAGGATTTGAAGGTATTGATTCAACACACAATAATAACTTGAATGGATATGAATATTTGAAGAATATAAGGACTCAATTTACTGTTAAAAGTGAAGGTGTTTTACTTCATACTTGGTTTACCAATCAAACTGGAGCCGAATTTTATGGTGATTTGATGAGATGGGTTAACGTATTACCAGAAATTGATGGCCTGATGAATGTTGTTGGATTACTCGATCTTGTTGGTGAAAGTTTTATCAAAGCTGAATTTAAAGTGGTTAAAGAAATTGGAAAATTACTACTGTTTTGCAAAGATAGAGCTTTAGGTAAGACAGATATGGAAATTTTGGAAGATATGTATTTCGTTGATTAAGTTTGTACATTAGTAGAAGGTTTATAGAGCCATAAAGTATACACAATGGGTAAACTAGAAGCATTAAAAATTAGTTAGAAATGATAAAATGGACGGTATATTTGGCTAAAAAATATGTACTCAATTTGGTTAAGGAGAGATGCTTGTATTTTCAATTAAGGAGTTTCTTACATACCCATTTCAGCCTGTAGTTCCCTTAATGCACGTTCATCTTCATCTTCCTCTTCTACTTCTGAATCATTCTTTCCAGAATCTAAATTCTTCGTTGGAGCAGAGGGCATACTGTTGATTTTATGTACATCTATATCTTGCTGTGAAGATTTTTGTTGTTGTTGTTGTTGTTGAGGCGACTGGCGCACACGTTCTACAGTTTGTGTATTCGTTAAATGTGATTCTATCTCTTCTTGTTGTAATGCAGCTAATTCTTCATCCAATTCATCTTCATCAACAAATTCAGTACCCAATGGTCTTGAAATAGCTTCTGATATTTCTTCACTAATTTCAACTTGTTCCCTAATTTGATCCATAGTTTCATCAACTTTATCTATATCGAAATCTGAGTGAATCTGTTTAATTGCCTTAGCACCTTGTTTCATGGCCTTCATTGTCTCTAAGTTCAAGTTTGCAGATTCTATTGCGTTAAGTTGTACTTCAAGTGATTCAATTTGATTATCAATTTTCATCAAATCAACTTCAAGTTTCTTCTTCTTCTTTAATGCATTTTTAGCAAGAACTTTGTTAGATGTAACGTATTTACGCGCTGCTGCATCTTGTTCATCGATTTGAGACTGAATGTACTTGCTTTTCTTGGAAAGAGTGGTGATGTGTTCCCGGAGCTCAACTATCGCCTTCTTCGGCATCTCTTTCTTCTGCTTCGTTGTGCTTCCAAACAGGTAATTCCACATAGCTTTGAGTTTTTTGAATATGTAGAAATTGGGTCTTATCAAAAATAAATGTACAAAACTTGTCGTAAACTACTGTCTCCGTTGTATTCTTATCTGTCTCTCTCTACTTTACTGGAGATGCACATACCGAAGGGGAGCGAGTCTACAGCTAGAGGGAAAAAGACGTTTATACTAGTGACAGTCGATCGACTTGAGAATTATTTTGAAATATCAACTTCTAGCCACGTGACAAGTTATCCTATTCTAGAACTTTGTCAACTTTGATGATGACGAAATCATTGTATTCATATCTGATCTATCCTTTACCTTCCATCCACAGTAACAATGGCAATGTCATCTCTGATAAGAAGCTTCCAGCGCAGACCGGGGTATGCGTATGCAGCTGCTTCTTTAATAATAGTCTTCCTCTACATACTTTTCACACAATATAGCTTAGACTCTGGATACTCTTCTAAATCTGCGATAATTGACGCTAACCAGAGGAAAAATTACTTGTTTCCTCAAAAGTTTGATGATGAAACTTCCAGTGACTCTACAAAGCGTTTGAACAAGGCTGTCAGGTCCAAAAATGATGCACATAACTCACGTTTGATAAAGGAATACTTTTTAGAGTTGGCGAAGTTTCATGTGAGTGACAAGGTACTTGATGATCCTGAGAATCAGCTGGAATTTACGGATGCTGCGGCATCACATAATTTAATTACTTTACAATACTTACAATCTAAAGTGAATATACCAAAGAAATGGATTGAAGAAGTGAAATCCAAACATCAACAAGTATCTCAGTTCCTGAAAGATAGAATCGCTATTATCAACAAAAGTTCGAAAACTCAAGAACAAAATGCAGCTGCTGATTTGATGTTTCGTGCATCTGGAAATGGTGCAGTGATGATTGGTGGTGCAGATAATGACGATACATGGCTTGCACTTATATCTACAAGATTGTTTAGGAAAGCTGGAGGTATTTTACCTGTGGAAGTAATGTTACCAACTAAAAAAGACTATGAGAAAGATAGAGAAATTTGCGATAAGTATTTACCTCAATTGAATGCACGTTGTGTTATTATTGAAGATTTGTTGAACATGGAGTTATCTTCAAATGTGGAAGAAAGAGAATTTGTGCATAAATATATTTGGTCAAATTTTAATAATGTGAAAAGAGAAATTGCAATATTATTATCAAGTTTTGAAAATGTTCTTTACTTGACTCCACAAAATGTGATGTTGAAACCTATGGAGAATGATGTATTTGAAAAGCAACTATATAAGGATAACGGTTTTTTCATTTGGAATGATTATGGTTTAAGACATACATTATCTGCATTTTGCGAAGTTTCTGAAATTAAGATTGGTAATTTTAAAGGTAAAGAATTTGGTCTTCCACTAACAGAAGAACTTATTAAGGAATCGAAAGAATTAACTCCTGATATGATCAGAACACAAGTAAATTTCCATGACTTAGCAAACACGTTACCTGCCAAGCAAAATGATGCCAGTGAACTAATAATCAATAAAAGGAAACATCTTACAACTCTTTTGCTTTCACTTTACTATAACTTAAATGGTGAGAAAGTATACTATATTTTATTAACAGGATCACCTAATGATATCTATGCTAGTAAGGAAACATTAACAGCAGCAGCACATGCATTAGAAAATTCATACTATTCAATAAATACGGATGTTGATACTAATGGATACTGGTATGACAATGAGTTTCATGGAGTATCAATGTTACAATATGACCCTATAGTTGATTCATATTCATATGATGCATATATGACAAAATTTGGACATCGTAAGGGTAAGACCACATGGTCTAATTATCAAAAATGGCTACAAGCATCATCTGAACGTAGAAGTCCGATGTTCCTCAATATTTTCAATCCATCATTGAAACCTATTGAGTTAATCAAAAAGAACATTGTTAAGAAAGACAACGGAGACCGGGTTAGGTTAATCTCTGATACACCATATTTTGGAGGTGAGTTTGAATCTAGTATTTGGCGTGTGATGAATGATTATATTTGTTATTTGAATTTAGAATGTGAGTACGTGAATAAACATTTTGGAACGAGAGATGACAATGCTCGCAAGGAGTTTTGCGAGAGTGAGATGAAGGAACACCTTATGTGGATTGCCAACTAGATGTGTATAGAAAGAGTATGGTTGATTGATTGTATAGAAAGAGATATATAGACGCCAAGATTAGAGTGTCTGTAAATAATATGCCAAACTTCCAATTTCTGTCAACTTGAGATAAAGGGCTGTAGAGTCGGTTAAATTTGAAGTAAGAAATCTGGGGAAAAGCGAGGGAACAATGCGCGCGCACACGCGAGTCATGCGCACATCCGTTTTGGGCCATTTTGATTTGTTGAGGTTGACAATAATTTGAATTTGATTGTAATGTTGCCCCGTTGCTGACCACAACTGTGCTCATCGAGGACACATTGGCTGAGCTTTTACCTTTTTACCTTTACACCCTTTTTTCTTAACCTTCCTTTCCTTTTCTTCCTCTTCTTCTTGACATAGACCGCCATTGCAGATTCATCAGTTAGCTCACAACCACTAAACCCCTACCATATGCCTTCTTTCCTTAGCGAATTAGGCGCAACTGAGTTCTCATCGGCATCTACAAATCCTCAGAACACCGGGAATCAGCAAAACTTTAATAAGAATAACAACAACAACAACAATAATAATAATGACACACCTCAATCTTTACAAAATATAATCACAGCAGATTCAGTTTCTCAAATTCACATGTACAATGTGGACTCCGAAGGCTCATCGTCCCCATCCGCTCGTAACAATATCGCTGGGAACAACAATTGGAATTTGATAAAGAATCCATCAAATGGGAGAACAAGAATTTCTCAAGCTTGTGATAGATGTAGGGCACGGAAAATCAAATGTAGTGGGAAGTCTGAAAATAGTCCCAAATGTACTAACTGTGAAAAAGATGGTTTCCCCTGTGTTGTTTCTGATAAATTAACACGTAATTCATTTCCTAAAGGTTATACTAAAAATTTAGAGAAAAAATTATTGGATGTTGAATTGAATAGGAATCAACTTTTATTGGAAATATCTAAATTGAAACAAAAATTAGCTTCAATTGATCCAACTCTTCTGGAAAATGACAATGTTACTAACAATACAAGTGGGAAATCTAGTTCAGTTTCAAAAGAAGTTAAAAGTGAAGAAGATACTAATTCTGGAAATCAATCAATGATCTCTTCAATAAAGAGTGAAGACAAAGATGTGGATATGGATGATAATGATTTACTCCACAATGAAGAACATTCGAAAACTCCACAAGAATTAAACGATATCAATATAAAAATATCAAGAGAACAAGTCTATTTCAAAAAACCAATCAAGACAAACACATCTGGGTTACTTACACTTGATCAAAATCTACAATCACCTTTTGAAACTATATTTGCTTCATTGAAATCTAATCCATTCAAAGGTTATAAAACTTCAAATTTTAGTGCAAATAATATTAACTCAGTATCTACAAGTTCTGAAAATAAAGCTAATTCCGGTTCAACATCCAATGATTCATTTGCTAAATCTATGTCTTTGCCAATTGAGAATCTATCTCCATCAGCGTTCAAATACTTGACAAATTATCATATGAATCTTAATAGATATTTGAATTTGATTCTTTACAAATTGATTTTCCCACTTTTCAACTCAGAGTCTAAATCTTCATTATCTTCATCTTCATCAAATAAAAACCTTGATCATCTTATATGGATTTTCTTCAATGATTATAACAAATTGATTCCAATTCTTGATTTTGAATTGTTTTACAATGACTATCTTACGTTTGTGAATACTTATACCATCAAAAACTCAACTTATGTGGATAATGGGGAAACTAAAAAGAGATATTATGAATTTACACCTAAAGATCAGGATACTCTAATAAAATTGATTTTAATCTTGAAATATACTCTATGTCAACCAAAAATTGATGGATCAAACACATCATCTGCTTTCTTACCTGATAAATTTGCCATTAACCAATTTGATGAGTCCATCAGGTTAATAAATGTTAAACATCTTATAATGATGTTTAGAAATATCAACTTTACTTTATCACCTAATATCGATAAATTGGAGATATCTTTGTTGATGCTATACTATCTAATCAAATATGAAAATTATAATTTACCAAACTATACTGATTCTTTACATTCTCACAAAGATTTTCTACTCGATGTTATCAATCTAAATAAATCACTTGTTCACATTCTTCATATAGATAAGAATAATAATTTGATTGTTTCCAATATCAATTCAAATAAAAACTTGATTGAACTCCAAAGATTGAAGTTATATTGGAATTTCAAAATACTTATAAAACTATGTGAAATTTATTTCAATATACCACTTATTGAAAAGGAATATGATCTTAATAATGATTTCAATGACGAAAATTCTAAACTTCTACCAAATCCTTTGGATTCTATCATCCTAGTTAACAAAGATATCAAAATAACTCTTTGTTTAGTTAGACTGCTCAAATTGATTCCTTGGAATATCATGGATTTTGTAAACAGCAATAATCTTAACGTTTTGAAAAAAGTTGATTCAGAATTGTCAATATGGAAAAAATCTGTTGAAGATTTGTATAATGAAGAAAATTGTGTTGTTTTCAATAAACTGAAATCTTATTATTTATATTTCAAGGTTTTAGTAAATATCAATGGAACAATTGATTCATCTTACTTTATCTATTTTGTCAACCTGGTATATGAATTGACTTTCAATAATCCAAAGTCCAATTATAAAAGTCATGAAATTTCAATTGAAGCCGCTGAAAGTTTATGTTTACACAGCTTTAATTTTCATCTTTTAACACTCATTTCTATCACAAGTTTACAGAAAAATAAAGATAAAACACTTTGTGATAAAAACTATAAGTTGATTCAACTTTATCAAATTTTGATTCATTATAAAGATGTGGATCCCTTAATTACTACATTTGTTAACTATATTAAGGACAACATTTTGTTTGCATTTTCTGATGCTGCAACTATACATGACGATACGTTGAAAATGTTCTCTTCAGTTGAAATGGATAAAGCACATAATACTTCATTATTTGATAAAAAAGTAATGCAGCGCAGCAGCAGTACAAAATCTCAAATCAATTTTGATCTAAATGCTTTCAATCTCCCAGGTGATTCAATGTATGAAGAAACTAATTCTGTCAAAAGAAGAAAATCAAATGCTTCAACAAACAGCTTCATTTCTTCAAATGTTTCAGTTGCGTCGAGAGATTCATCTATTGTGTCATCTTCAAGAAGACTTTCTGCATCATCAAATGATAGTACTCCCTCGTTATTTCCCTCTGCTACTAGTCCTTATCCTAATTCATCAAACTCACATATACCTCCAACAAATACTAGTGACTGTCATACTTCAGCAAAGAAAAGAATTATGGATTATGCTATTCAACCAATCAGAACAATGAACAGAAGCAGATCTCTTTCATCTGATTCCAGAATTAGAAACTCAAAATACAATGAAAGAAGACTTTCAGGCTCTAACAATTTTGCAAATAATAATGGGAATTCTAGTAGAGAATGTTCAGTTGATAACACTATGCATAAATCAGTAACAGTAGATGATACGACTCATTTTGATGATGATTTGATGTCACATATATTCAACTCTGATGTCGATTCAGAAGTGGATTCCGAAGCTGGTAATAATAATTCTACATTTCGAAGAATGTCTAGCTTCAAACATAATTCCAGCTTACTCCCAACTATTCCATCTGAAGGTAATTTGATGAAAATTATGGGTGTTTTAGACTCTAATACTCCTTTAGATAACAAAAAGATGATGTCAGGTGCATCCGAACTTGACTTAGAGTCCTTATTTAGTGCCAATAATATCACCAATATAACAGAAAATAAGATTTCGCAGACTCCAATAGAATCTAACGGTAATATGCTCATATTCGACCCAAGTGGTAATGATATGCACGATTTTTCAAAAGCTTACAAAAAGAGTCCCACTGTAATTAATACTCTCTCTAGTGCATTCAACAGTCCCAATAACAACAATAACAATAACAATAACAGCAACACCAATACCTCCTTCAACAGCACACAAACTCAACCTGTATCTACTGACAAAAGTTTGATTGACAGTGAAGATCTAAACAGGTTGAAAGAACGTGTTTTGAGCATGAAATCTTCAATTCATTGAATAACAATTAATTAGCTAGCCTAATTTCAACACTACATTCCTTTTATTACTCGCTTACTGCTACTTACATTCAAATTTTTATTATTCTTTTACCTATGACTTTCCTTTTCAACGTTTACTTCTTTATATAGTAAGTATTCCTTAGCACTGTAACATGGTTCAACTTTAGGTTCGTTATCAACTATATATAGATTTTATTTATGGGGGATATCAAAGAAAACTTTTTACGATGCTTTCGGCTCTAAATTCATTGATTTTGTGGAATACTATTCATCATTTGTACACGGGCTTCACTGTTTGCTTGGTATTTATTTTTCATAACAACACATTTTCTTATGAGTAAATGAAGTAAATAAGCAGATGATCCCATAAATCTGAAAACTGCAAATCCAAAAACAGACCAAAGGATAAAAGCTAAATATTTATTAGATCTAATAGAATCAGGTGCCCAAATTTGAGTGATTGTCATAACCAAAATAACGTTAGTGATCACCCATAATAACACGACTCTAGATCTAACATCCCTATAATAATCTTCCTTAGAAATCTTTGTTTTTTTCTTTCCACTTTCTTTGCTTCTCTTACCTCTCATATCAACAGGTTTTCTCCTTCTCTCTTTCAATTTCAAAACAATTTCACTATACATAGAATCAATATCTTGTTGCTCCACCATTGAAGTCTTAATATAAACTTGACCTTCTGCATCAGTTTCCACTGTAGCAATATCTAATTTTGGTGCAATTTCAGTATCACCTTTAGTACCCCATGAGACATCATGTGTGTTACAAAATGCATATATTTGTAAAAGACAAGTGTAAGCTGGCAACATTAAGAAATATTGTGCTGATGAGGAGATTATATGCCATGGATCTAAGTAAAGGCATGACATAAGTGCATATAGACCATAGGTAGAAGCAAGTGACACACAAATAGACGCAAAACTCAACCCACCTGCATTTCCAGCTTGTTGACTTTTGATCATTTCACCTAAAAAGTAAAATCCTGATATAATGGCATATAAACCACAAATTGTAAGTAAAATAACACAAATCCAAAATAACATTGGTGCACCTGTTGGTTTATTACCCATTGAAATGACAAGCATTGCAAGTAAGGTACATATACAGATGTAGTTCATTATTTCAAAAACTATTTCACCACCTTTACCAGCAATGGTAATTAGAGATCCCGCAAGATAATGAAATGTGATATAGAAATTTGCAATTGAAAAGAAACTAAAGAGTAATGTAAGCCCTTGGTAGATAAACTCAATGTAGAAGAAAAACTTACGCATAGCAGAATGTTCAGTTTGTAAAATTTGTGAACTTTGTTTCAATGAGTATAGAGCTGCAAAGAATGCACCATTTAACCAACGTCTTCTTTGTAAAACAAATTCAGATAATGTCTCTGGTACATCAGTTTCACCCTTTGCATCTTTACAATATTTCAAAACCCATGATGCATTTTTCTTAGCTACTAATTCCCAAGCCAGAATTCTATCTTCTGCTAAATACATGTTTGCACTAAATATATTTTCCATACTTGCATCGTCTTGTCTTTCACCTAAGAAATATGAATATAATGGACCAGTACCATCATCATGATTCTTCAAAGCAGAATATCTATATGCAGATAATGCACCCGGTAAAACACTAATGTAACCAAATGCTGACTCGCATGGCTTATCTAAAATATTTGACATTTTGTACTCAAAATTTTGAGATGCAACCAATGGATTGACTAACTTTGACCAATACTTACCTTTCATTGCAACAATTTCACCAGCTGCACCGGCAACATTAGAATCCAAATCAAATGCTTTCCATAAGTTGTAGACTGCACTGTCATTCGGTCTTGTACCAACATCAAGTAAAACACAAACATTAGGGTTGAGAATTGGACAAAATGCATTGAAAAGCCATCTATGTGAGTTGATTTTTTTGGCATTTTGTTCTTTCAAACAAAACATCAACTGTATTGGAACATATTCTTTATTGCTAACAACTTTGAGATCTTCATCAACTGACACTTGTGCTGTATATTCAAATAAATGAGCCTGTACCTCTTTTTTATTCACAGAAGACTTAGCCACTCCTTCTTGATAAACACCCATTGTACCGAGAACCTCTAAAACTCCCTCATTAACTTTATTTCTACCATCTGAGATGATACAGACAACAACTTTTTTCCAAGAATCTGGCTCCCATGTAGAACTTTTGGTTCTTCTCGATAGATACTGAATGTTTTTGAAAACTGCATGGAGAGTTCTTGTTAGAGCAACTTCATCTTCGTTATACATCGTGATACCAATTATAATCTCTGTTTCTCTTTCCATAGATACAGGACGTAAAGTAAAACCATCATCTTGATAATTATCTGGATCAGAGGTAACTGCAGAGTACTTAAGATAATCAAACTCATCATCACCCTTTCTAGGTAAGAGGTCATGTAACAGGCCAGGAATAGGAATATCTAAGATAAGGTTACCACTCTTAGCTTTGAAAACTTTTGGCTCATTAAAATTGTTTCTTCTTGGTTGAATCATTGGTGCTTGTTGCATTAGCTTTTTATCAAAATAGTCTGAACTAGATAGCTCAGATTGTCTCATACCATTTTCAGGGTATTGGAAGTCCTTATCCATTGGAACATCAATTGTTGATCCATCAGATGAAAAGTACGAAGAAGCTGTACTTTTAACCTTTCCAATTTGAGATCCAATTGATGAAGAAACTGTTGTACCAGATTCAGCTGAAGCAACTCTAGGTTGTTGACGTGGTATGTTACCATGTCTCAGCGATGAACTAGGGGTTAGCAAAGGAATGTTACCAAGACTGTCTTGTACTGATTCTAAGTCTCCATTAGCTGCAGCAAAACTACTAGCCGAGAATACTGGGCTGGGGTATTCAAGTTCGGTTCTATTCGAGTTGATGGATTTATCAAAATGATGTGGCCTGTTGAAAATTGAATGGTGATCAAATTCTTCTGTTGCAGAGGTGAAAGGATCGTCGATGTTTGCTGCAAGATGACCTGCCCTTCTTGGTGATTCCTGCTCTGTGAAAAGTTTACGTGCTGTAGATCGGAATGGTGAAGTATTATTTGCTGCTTGAACAAATTGACGTCCCATTGCACTTGGTGCAAAATTGATTGAATCTCTGAGCTGATCTTTATTTGGAGAATATCTCAATGCTGCCTTTGAAGGAGAGTTCCTGGTAGGTGAAACATTTGCAACTTCTTCAGGTTTCCTTATTGGTGACTCCAACACCTTAAAAGGGTTTTCTCTGAAAGGGTCACTCATTAATTGTATATGGATGCTTAGAGAATAAAATCAATATTAGAAGTAAAGCTCAATAAGAGTAAAGGTCCAACAAAAATGCGATTACGTGAATATGATTAAATCAAGCTACATCGATGTATCAGATAATTGTACCTGTATAACTGTTATAAATGTTTGATCAATATTATTAATGGGGTAAAAATATCGTTTGAAACTCAGAAATTTCCGTTTTAGGAAACTTGTAAACAACTAAGTTTTTTTTCAGCACTTGTTACAAGCATCTCTGGCTTACGTAATTTCGACACCACGAACAACTTAACTAGTGTTGCATATCAAATATGCGGCGAATGACAAACTCAGTGCTTCGTTTGATACGCTTCTTTTGCCAAACGAACGAGATCATCGAACTCACCAGTATCCTGGCACATAGACTGGAATTGTGATCCAGCTTTAGTAATCAAAGTGTATGGGTGATCGTATTCCTGTACTTCACCATGATCTAAAACTAGAATTTTATCGTAGTCAATGATGGTTTTCAAACGATGGGCAATTGTAAGAATAGTACTTTCTGAAAATTCCTCTCTAATAGTCGTTTGAATTTTTGCGTCTGTTTCGTAATCTATGGAAGCTGTAGCTTCATCTAAAAGAAGAATTTTCGGACGTTTGAGTAATGAACGAGCTAAACAGACAAGTTGTCTTTCACCTTGAGATAAATTACCACCATTCTCAGTAACTTCTGACTCTAAGTCAATAAATTTGTTTATATTTTCCTCTTCACCTTGTGTCACACCAGAAGAATCAGTTGATGAAGAATTGGAAAAATTCTTTTTGAGAGCATCAATTGATTGACCACTTTCAAGAATTGTTTTTAAACTATTGAACTCATCAACTGAAATCAAACCTACACGTCGCAGTGATTCATAGATATCAACATCTTGATATTCATCAAACATATCCAAGTTAGATCTCAATGTTCCTGTAAATAGAGTTGGCTCTTGAGGAATAATGGCTAAACCTCTTCTTAAAGAATCAAGGCCAATCTTGCATATGTCTACTCCATCGATAATGATAGACCCACTAGTAGGTTCAATAAATCTGAAAAAACTAGTAATAATGGTAGACTTACCAGCACCAGTCCTACCAACAACTCCAACTTTCTCACCTGGACTAATATGGAACGAGATATCTTTAATAACTAATGGCAAATGTGGAGCATATTTTAATGAAAGGTTTTTGACTTCGATTTCACCTTTTGAAGGCCATAAGAAATGTGGATCAAACTCAGTCTCAATTGCACTCTCTTGTTTAACTTCATCAATATATTCTTGGACTCTTTCAACAGAATTTATGTTGATTTCAACATTAGCATAACAACGTAATAACCACACAGCATTCATAGCAAAAGTAGTAGAAAATGATAATGAAATACCTGCAAGACCAGCATCGATGTATCTAGCAGACATTACTGAGAGTGCACATGACATAGCGACTACCAATGAACCAATAACGTCAGCCCTAAAAGCCATCCATCTATTATTGACCCAAACAAAGAAGAATGGTCTATTATTTTGATCAATCTTTTGTAAGTTTTGAGAAATGAATCTTTTTTCATCACCGTATGCTCTAATAGTGGTAACACCAGTGAGAGTTTCAGTAAAGTGTTGATTAATTGGAGATCTGGTAATTGATTCAAAACGTTTTAATTCTCTGGAAAGCTTCAAATACAATCTTCCGACATTCAAAAACAAAACAGAAACAAAAACACCAAAAATTAAGAATAAGGGAGTAATCCATGTAATCAACAAAATAGTACTAACACAACCAATAAGAGTAACTACTAAAGCTTCTGCATATGGGGCCAATTCTTGATCAATTCCTTCAATATCTTTAGAAAATCTGTTCATAATACGTCCAATTGGTGTAGAGTCGAAAAACCTTGACTCAGCTCTCAAAATCTTAAATAGAAGTTGCTTGAATATTTTACGGGATACATTGACACCACCGAAATATACGAGGAAGACTCTCACAGAACCAATTAAAGCAAATATAACACCAATGATAGAGTAAATCACAAGATAATACATTGTTGAGTGAATAGTATCAAGTTTTGCAACGTTGAAATTGTTAAACGAGGTTCTTAGAATCGGTTTGTTCCATTCAATACTTCTGACAAGATTAGAAACGTAGCTGTACACAGCCTCATAGTTAAAAGATGCTCTCATTTGCATATCTGATGTAACATTAGATGTAAGAGAAGTGAAATTAGCTCCATCTTTTTCACTTTCCATCATAGCCCAAAGTCTCAACCAGTATGATTGATAAATGTTAATACCTTGATACAAGATAAAGACAGTTGCAATTGCAAGATAAAGAGGAGCACCACCAAATAGTTTTATGTAAATCATGTAAACATCCCAAGAAACAGAACCTTCCGACTTTGTTTCCTCATCGATTAATTTACCAGATGAATCAATAACACCTTCTGCATCAACAGGCGAAGAATCCAGCTGATCTGCATTAGGGTCTGCTGCAAGTTGTGCGGGAGTTGTACTTAGTACATTAGCATGATTGGATGCGGATTGGGTAACATCTGGTGTAAGCTTATTCAAAGTAGCGGTAGATGCAGATCTTGACATTGTAACGGCAGCAATTGTGTCATCATCGAAAACTTTCTGCTGAAGTAAAAATTCTACATCACCTTGTGCTTTGACTCTACCATTATCCATAACGACAACATAACCTGCATCTTTGATAGTCAATGAAACATTATGGGAAACCAAAATACATGTACGATTTAACATGAGTGGACCAGTGATACAATTTTCATAGATATGAACAGCAGTATGAGAATCAACAGCAGATAAACAATCATCCAGCAAAACGTATGCTGCATTAGAGTATAAAGCTCTTGCCAATGAAATACGTTGCTTTTGACCACCAGATAAAGTGATACCCTTTTCACCAATTTCAGTTTGATCACCACCAGCCAAGATTTCAAAATCTCTCTTCAAACCACAAGCCTCAATTGTTTGTTGATAACGATTTTCATCGAATTTAGATGCAAATAAGATATTTTCCCTGATAGTACCATTCAATAACCATGCACTCTGTGAACAATATGCAACTGATTCAGTGAGACCCGTTTCTGTATTGACAACAAGATCATCCCTTGGTTGTAAACCTGGAAGAAACACTTTACCAGAGATCAAGTTCATTTCACCTAAAAGTGCAAGTAAGAGGGATGTTTTACCGGAACCAGTAGGTCCAATAACAACGTTCAACTTATTTTTCTTGAAAGCAATATCGATATCTCTTAGTTTGAAATCACTGTTGTTAGTCTTAGACCAAGCAAATGTAGCATTTTGGAAACCAATTTCTGGAGAATTTGCATCTCTTGTAACGTTCAATTGATCATATTTGGTTGTTTCTTCTTCTTGTAAAAACGCTGCAATTCTGTCTAAGGAGACCTTAGATTGAATAACAAAGGAAAGCATATCAGCAAATTGATCTAGTGGAGTACGCAAGAGATTGAACAACGACAAAGATGTAAATGCGATCGGTGTTGTCAATTTATGACCACCAATGATAGTGTAACAATAGAAAGCAACTAAGCAGACCAAAGTTGGCGTGATAAACCAAAGGAAAGATGCAACCACCCAAATTGTGCATCTTTTCAATAAGATTTGTAATTCAAGTTCTCTCACTGCGATGATTTGTTCAGCAAATTTAGATTCCCAAGCAAAATATTTAATAATTCTAATATTTTGGAATGCTTCATTTAGTTTTTGAATTCTTTTATCGGTAACTTTCAACATTTTCTTTTGATATTCACCTAAAATCATACTCAATTTATAATTAAATGGAGACATAATGATGATAGTTGCAGCACCAGCTAATGCAGCCCAACCTAATAAACTGTAAAGAACAGAAATAGCAATAACTGTCATAACAAAAGAATTAACAAAATAATGCAAGTATCCACAAATTTCAGAAACTTTGAAAGAATCAACAGCAATTAAGTTGATGATTGAGCCTAAATCACGAGGTTTTGAATCATCATCATCATTATCATCTTCCTTCTTCGTATCAGCAGTATCAACAAGTGTTGTTGCTGAATTTGGATCATTACTTCCCTCAATTGGTTTATCTTCTTTTTCCGATTTCATAGAAATGGTACCTTGTCTTCTAAGTGCCTTTGCATAAACTTCACCAATGAGAATAGCTCTCATTCTTGTACATACTCTTCTTCCAAGGAACAACCCACGACCAGACAGTGCTGCTTGAATTGGAGCTGAAAATGTCATGAGTATGACAAGTAACCAAGCAAATGATGCAGATTCAGTATCTGGGGATTCAACATATTCAAGGATCTTCTTGAGCAACATGGATGGGAAGAAAGTGAGTACTGCTTCAATTGAAGTTGCAACTGATTGGTAGAAGAATAATTTTCTAAACTGGTAGAATAAGTTGAATGAGAAACTGTTGAATGCTTTTAAATTGTGGAAACGGATAAGGGAAGGGTAAGCATTATCTTCTAATTTCAAACTCCAAATATCGTTTAAAGTTGGGGAAATTTTCTGAGCTTTTGCAATCATTGGGTTTAACCAAGAGTAAGATATGATTTGGAAGAAACATGATATTGGTTCAGGTGAAGGAACAATACCTTCAGTGAGGAAGATGGATACAGGTCTATCAGAGAAACGGTCAAGACCTTGTAAGATGAAGAGTAAGACATTGATAATGAACTGTATGATGTAGAAATTAGCTGCAGTTTTGGAAGTATGATGTAGTAAAGCTGAACGGAATAAGAAAAAAGTAATGAATAATGAGATGAAGATGAGATTAAAAGTATGATACCAAATATTTGGTAAATTTAATGGAATTCCAGTTGCTGAATAGTATATTCTAATTGAAGTTAGGATGAAAATATATGCCCAAAAGGATAAATTATAGTATGGCGTTGAAGGTGAATAAATCCATTCATTAGCCAATTTTGGAATCATGAATGGAGTTAATGAAATTGAAAATTGAATGAAAAGGAGTAATCCTTGTAAAAATAACAAGATTCTATCATAATTTGATCTAAATTTTGAAATGACTGTAATTTTCGGAGATCCTTCATTATTAATTGAAATATATTTCATATTAAAATGTTTATCAACTATATTTTGTGAAGAGTTGTTTTGTATTGATCCATAATCTTGATGATCATCTAATAATGAAGTTGATTCAGTTTGTTCATCATCAGTAGGTAATTTAATTGGTTGATTAGAATTGTTATTTGTTAGTGTTGTGTAAATTGCGAAAATGATGGAAATCAATATAAGGGCAAATGGTAGTTTTGATTCAAGTAAACGATGTCGAGCACATTGTGAGAAATCATCAATTTGCCATAATGGACAAGTATTATTCGACATTGTTCAATTGTGAAAGGAAAAGTTGGCAAATTTAATATAATAAGGTTATATATTTTATTATAATTTCAAAAATTAAAGAAAAAAAAAATCACCGATTATAATCACGAAACGTGGATTGTGCATAGAAATTACTAGGGTTGAGTTTAAGAGTATACAGGTTGTAATTATATAATTAATTAATCATCATTTTTATCCTTAGAACCTCTAATTAAACCGGTTCTTCTAGCAGCAATTAAACCAGCCTTTTGACCAGAAACTGCACCTCTAGATATAGTTGAAGCTTTACCAATATGTTGATGGTTACCACCACCATGAGGGTGATCAACAGGGTTCATAGCCACACCTCTAGTTTTTGGCCATGAATTTCTCTTAACCTTGAATTTATGGAATGCTCTACCAGCTTTTAATAATGGTTTATCGATTCTACCACCACCTGCAACAACACCGATAACACCTCTTGCATCAGAAGAGATAATTTTTTTTGCACCAGAAGGTAATTTAACTCTAGTTTTATTTTCTTCAGGGTTATGTCCAATAATAATAACGTAATTACCAGAAGTTCTACCTAATGCACCTCTATCACCAACTTTTTCTTCAACATTTGAAACAATTGTACCTTCAGGTAATGCACCTAATGGTAAAACATTACCAATATTAAGTGAAGCATTTTGACCACAATAGATGAATTGACCAGTATAAACACCTTCATTTGCGATAAAAGTATCTTCTCTTAATTTAAATCTGTAAGGATCTCTAAATGTAACTTTTGCTAATGGAGCACATCTTCCTGGATCATGAATGATTTGTTTAACAACACCTCTAATGTAACCATGTCTTTCAGCATAATCTAAAGTTCTTAACTTTGCTGCACCTTTTCTCAATCTAGTGTGAGCAGTAAAGATTGAACCTGCACCCTTTCTTTGGTTTCTAATAACTCTACCTGTTTTAAAAAGATGTTAGTAATTGTTTGATTGGTAGTGTGTGGGGGAGTGATTATTTAGTTATGATGTACATACCCATTTTGACTAGTTACGGTTAGCTTCAAAGCAACACTATAGTTGTGTCATGTAGGTTGAAACGATTATACATGTAGACAGTCCCGCGCCAGACGATAGCGAGGGGGGAAGCAGGGGAAACTCTCCCATGGTTCGTGGGCAGTGGTCGGGGGAGGGGGGAACCATGGGGCGATGGGTGGGTATTCTGTGTTACTCGTTAGTGGAACCAAGCTCGGCTCGTCACACAAGTGAAATTTGTCACCATTGCGTCGATTGTTTGTGGATCGTGCGGTGCGCGGGTGCTGTGTCCCAAAGAGGGAATTCGCAGTCACACGTGCCGCGACAAACGTCTTGTTGTGTTGTGTTGTGGATTGGTGGATGGGGAGGGTAGTGAGGGAGGGCGGCTCAGCTGGTGGTGGGGACCCCTTTTTTGGCGGCTCAGACTTCTGTCGGTGCCATCGGCTAATTTGCAGTTTCGGGCTCGGGCTCGGGCCGAATTTACATGGCCTTCCCTGACTTTCCCCGGCTTTCTTTCCAGTTTTATTATCGCGGGAGTGAAGTAATTGGCGTTTAATCTGTGGGGAGGTTCTCGCTAGGCTAAGCTAAGCTATAGATTTACTGTATACAGGAGGAATATTGTAATTTTATTCAGAGACAACAACTTCCACTTCTGTGTCACTGTCCTCGGCAGGATTAGAGACTTCAACTTCTCCGACTTCTTCAACTTCTTCCGCTTCCACCTCTTCATCTTCATCTTCATCTTCAACGTTAATTGCTATTGTAACATTAAGTTTTTTACCATTCCATATATCACCATTACAAATTTCAATTGCTTTAATTTGTTCATCATGAGTTGAAAATTTAACAAATCCTATACCTTTATTTTGAATTTTAACTCTATTTAATTTAAGCATTTGATAGATTTCTGGTTGTAAATTTTTCTTTGGAATTTTAATACGTATTGGTTTATTTAAACCTTTTGAAATTAAATATTCTTCTAATTCATAATGTGTTATATTACGATCTAAATTACCAATAAAAATTGTTAGTTTTGATGGTTTACCATTCTCTAATTTCTTACGTCTTTCAAATTTTGTTTGTTGTTGTAAATTCGGTGGTAATTCAAGTTTTTGTGGATAAAATGGTGTGATTGAATTTGGATCATTAAATTTAATTGGTGGTAAATTAACAACTGGTCCAGTTGGTATTTCATTATAATAATAATTGCTATTATTATTATTACTAGGACCATTTTGATTTGATTCTGAATTATTACTACCATTACTATTTGAGCTCATTGGAACAGGAATAAAAGCTGGATAAAAATTACCACCTGGTGGTAATGGGAATCCATTGCGTAAATTTGGTTGAATATGAAATGGGTATGGTTGTGAATGTGATGGTATACGATGCTGATGTAATTGATGCTGCTGAGGTTGTTGTTGTTGTTGTGATTGATGCTGCTGTTGCTGCTGTTGCTGCTGCTGCTGCTGCTGTCCATGTTGTTGAATAAACTTACTCTTATTCTGCGGTAGAGCATATTTTGCATAGATTTCTCTACCGGATATAAATTTACCAACAATTGATGAAATTGCTTCACGTGCATCATCTGCACTAATATAAGTTATAAATCCATAACCTTTTGATTGTAAAACATATCTATTAAGATGTTGATTATAATAGTTTTTCCTTGGAATTTCAACTGAAACAACATCAAATTCAGGTGTTAAATTCCTCACTTGTTCTTCTGTTACTTCATAAGGCAGATTACCAACAAATATTCTATCAGGGATAATCTCTTGTGTAGTTGTTCCTGTTGCAGATTCGTCATTAGTGCTCGATTCGGTTGTATTCTGTGAAATATCAGTCTCTTCAACAGAATTTGGTACCACACCAGCAGCGGGGGATTCGTCAACGGTCATTGCAATAGGTGGGAAAGGAAAAGGGAAGAAGAGAAGTTTGTATAAGTGCAGAATAGGAACTGAACAAGTACCTCTTCTCTTCTCTTCTCAGGTGTGAGTACCCCAGACCGGTTGGTTCGTTTGACAGTTCCACCAATGAGCGCGGGGCGGGCGGCTCAGCTGAAATGGGTCGTCAGTAGGAAGCGGGGACGATCGACCCTGCCTTCTCTTCCCTCCCCCGCTGGCCAATCAGCGGGTGGCCGTTCGCCATTAGGCGCGACTCGGCTTGTAGCGTGTAGCACGATGCTGTAGAGGGTAGACATGACAAGAGAGAGTGAGAGAGAGAGTGTATGAGGTTGGTCTGGTGTGTGTGTTGCGTCTGAGAGCAAGCAATAATGTCATTTGTCACCGACCTTATCAACGCGATTGCGCCTACTGTTGCGTATGCTGAAGAAGTATGTATTTGGATTTTGATGAGATATGTTGATTTGGGATAAATACTAACATTGAATTACAGCCAGCTGAAGAAATTGTTGAATCTGTTGAAGTAGGGGAAGAAGCAGAAGAAGAAGAGGAAGCAGAGGAAGAAGATGATGATGAAGATGATGATGAAGACGAGGAAGAAGAAGGTGAAGATCAATTCGATGCACTTAAAAAAGAATGTGCACAACTTCCATCTTTAAAACCATACATTCATCATTATGAAGAATGTGTTGAAAGAGTTACAAAGGAACAAGAAGAAGAAGGTTATGAAGATAAAGATTATAAGGAAGATTGTGTTGAAGAATTTTTCCATCTTCAACATGCACTTAATGATTGTGCAGCACCAAAATTATTCTCAAAATTAAAATAGTTGAGGATTAAATTACCCTTATAACTGATCATATATTCAATTTATAAATAAAAATAAGACATTTTAAATTAAAATTAAAATTTAAATTTTAAAAGATTAATAATTTATTTAATTAAACTCTTATATAATCTATTTCTTTGCAGCAGCTTGAGCTAAAGCTTTTTGAGCTTTTGCAATTTTTGCTTGAGATTTTGCACCCATAATACCACCACCCCAGTGTCTCTTTGATTCATCGTATTTTTCAATGAAATTTGCATTGATTGTTGAGATTAATTTTGCTAAAGTTGATTCATCTTCTTCTTTAACATCAACTAAAGCAGCAACAGCTGCATTCTTTTGATGAACTAAAGTACCTAATCTAGCTTTACCCTTAATAATTGCATATGGAATACCCATCTTTTGACATAAAGCTGGAAGGAAAATAACCAATTCAATTGGATCAACATCATTTGCAATAAGGACTAATTTAGCCTTTTTATTTTCAATTAAACCAACAACATGATTAAGACCATATTTAACAACATATGGCTTTTCAGAAACATCTTCCTTCTTTTTACCTTCAGCAATTGCAGCTGCTTCCTTTGTAAGTCTTTCCTTCTTTTCAGCAACAGTTTCAGGTCTGTATTTATTTAAAAGTTTAAAAGTTTCAGCAGCAGTATTTTTATCAAGTGTATTTTGAAATTGTGAAATTGCAGGTGGAACTTTTAATCTCATGTTAAGAATCTTCTTTTGTCTTTGGAGTCTAACATATTCAGGCCACTTAACAAATCTAGATAAATTTCTCTTTGGTTGAATTGATTGACCAAGACCAAAATTCTTTGGAGTTGATTCAAATAATGGGTTCTTTGCAGAAACTGCCTTCTTACCCTTAGTAGCTAATGGAGCTGGTGCAACTTTCTTACCTGGAGCCATAGTTGGTTGTTAAGTGGTTATCCTGTAATCCTCTCACTTGTAGTTATCGATAAACTTGATATTTTTCATTTTACCTAAAACTGAGTATCGATGCTACCGCGACGCAAAGAATTTACACAAAAAGAAGTGAAGGAGAAAAAGAGGGTTTGGAATGCCCTGCAAGTCACGTGCGCAACCCTTTAGCTTCCACACCAAGACTCTCGAGCCAACTGAAAAATTCTTCCCGGGGCTCGTCACGTGCCTCTCTTATAGTATCTACAACACGCTTTAAACAAAGTGTCAGTTTGCGTGCCCTCTGTTCAACAAGCGTGCTGTCCAACGCTGGTTGCTCAATAATAGTTGTGTTCATTTTGGCAATCCCTTCCAGTAAATCCACTCTCCTCTTTTCAAGAAACTCGACTCTTTTAACTAATTCTCTATCTGACTCAACAGGGAGTGCACTTATAGCTCTCTTGACCTCAGCAACCTGTTTTGACACGTTTTCCACGTGACTGTGCAGCTCTTGTAATTTTGCCAAATTTAAAGGCTCAGCGACAAGAGGTATCTGTTTCTCAGCTGAACAATAGAATGAAAGTTTACCATACCGTTTAACAATGAAAACACCATCTTCAACACCAGTATCAAGTATTGTAACAAGTAGGTTTTTACTAACACGATTATGTAAATTAAGCATAAGATCACTGACAGCGTAAGGACGATACTCTTTAGAAAGGTATTCCCTTACAAGAGTTGTTGCTATTCATTAGTTAGTTAGTAAATTGGTACAAGGATTAATCTATACTAATACGTACCATCACCTAATTCCAATTTCTCTACTTTCTTACGACCCGACGACATTGCAGCTGCTAATTCAATCTAATCAAACCTCCTCTGGCATTTCCATGATGAGCACCACTAGGGAAGTCCACCCGAGGAAATGGCGCGTCCGCTGGCCGCGACCGGTGTGCTCGTTGTACTGCTCCCACGCGTAGCCCGTGCGCGCGTACTCCCGCACCACGTTCTCCACAACGCGCCCCCTCAGATCCGCGTACGCTGCCCGGCACGCTGCCCGCACCGACGCGTCGCTCGCCCCAGAGCTGTACCGCTGCAGAGCCCGCAGCGTCAAGAAAGTCATGTTCATCCACACGTGACCGCGCCAGTAGTCGTCGCCACCTTGGTGGAAACACGCGTCACGTGCACTCAGCGACCGCACACCAGCCACGCTCGCCAACTTCTCCTCGTCGACGATCGACGCGACGGCAGCCATAAGCTTCTCATTGTCACTGTTGGCTATGTGTCCAAGCATGAAGGGCATCAACGACACATACCCTTCATGGCACGCAAACTCATCACTCTCTCCGTCTTCATCTTCCGTAACATCACAGAATAGACCTTCTTCGCTGTTCCAATGAACAGCTTCTAAGTTCCGTACAACTCTCTTGTATTGTTCCCCGTACACTCTTGCATCTTCGACTTCACCAAGTCTTGCTGCCACTTCTTGCATCGCTCTGGCACCGACACCAACCCAAGAGAGCAGATCAACGTCCAACTCACTAGTGTCTGCCGGACAACGTGGGTAATCGTCTAATCCACTTGGTAAACAGTGGTCACGTGTCCGCCCTTTCCATCTATACACTTCATCCACATAAGGGTACCTCTCTGCTCTGTGGTCAATATCTGCTGCGTCTCCTCGTTGTGTCCTTCTGAACCATTCGTAGTGTCTTTGTAAGAGCGGGTACATCTCTGATAATAATTTTTTATCCACTTCAACTCCTGATGAGATAATATCTCCTAAAACCATTAGCATTGTTGGTGGATTTGCAATACGTGGATTCTGTACGGTAAATTCTGGTGGTACTTTACTACGTGATTCGGAACCAAGGATCTGTTCACGTGCAATCCATCCATCTTCATCAACAAGTTTGAACCATCCATATAAAACATCTAATGCTAATTCTGTATCGTACTTTAATATTGGTAGTAAATGGAACCCTTCATCCCAATAGAATCCACGTGGGAAAAATGGTCGACTTGGTACAAAACTGAACAATTCATGTGGTCCTTCCAATTCTCCATGTAATTCTGCATGTGTAAATTTAATATCATCAACTAATGCATTACGATCAACAAGTTGGTCACCATATTGATACAATAATCCACCAAGTAATTGTGATAAAATCTCTTTAGCAAATTTAATATGTTCAATATCATTAAATGGTGCATTCAATTGAAACTTCTCTGCAAATTTCGTATCAATAATATCATAAACTCTCTTTAATCGTTCACTAACATCTTCTCCAGCCCTAATAACATCCTTCTCTCCAACTTTATTATAAACAATATCAAATTGGAAATCTCCAACAAATGTCTTTTGAACAAAATGTAAATTACCTGTAAAACCACCAGGATTACGTACTTGAAATAATTCACTTGCACTGAATGATGATGGTTTGATCTCCCTAGTTTCAACATCTTCCACATTCATCTGTACAAGTGTCCAAAAAATTTCACTACCTTGCCATACATGCTCACCAGGTACTTTAAGTGATACATGATGTGTCTTTGATGGATCATATCCTTTATCATATTGTAATGATTTCGATTCAAATTCAGCATACTCATTATCTTTACTATCAACAATTTCAATATTAAATCCTCCAAGCTTATCAACAAACCCTTTCAATCTCAATTCACCATCAACGAGATTATCACTACCTTCAACATACTCACCTTCAAATTCTAAACTTCCATCACTTTCCAATCCAGTATAGAAAACAACAGAATTAACAGCATCTTCATTCATTGCCTTACCATTAACTCTCAATGCCCAATTTTCACCATTTTCATTCTTAACAAACTCAACATTCAATTTCAATTCACAATCACTATCAATTATCTCTTCACGACCTCCAAACCTTGGATCATACTTAACCCAACCAAATTTCTCAATATTATCACCCTGATCACACGCATGTTTGGACTTTTGCATACCATCAAAACCTTTAGTTGGGAACCACATCAATCCAGCAATTATACTCTCTGGAATTCTTGGTCTAACTCCAACATAAACATTGGACCTAAATGGCCCCCATTTAAGTGAATCCAAATTCCTCTTCTCATTCAATTTTTCTAATCCACCTTCTTCCAAAACTGCCTCTTGAAAGGCAAATACAATAAGTGCATAAAATAACACACCAATCCACATAGTGTTCAAAATAATGAACTTAACGTGTAACCTTTAATACGTTGGAAATTCATTATGTTTTTCTACCCAACCCGTTATTGATTACGTAATAATTTATACATCTCTTATATCAAAACCCACCACGACGTCTCTTACGCCGTCTTTGTGACAATTGTGAAACTCTTTGACTTTCACTTTGACTATCACTAGTCTCTATCTTCACTCCAACATTTTTCCGTTGTGAAACACTGATTGTAGGTATAGACCATACAGTTGTAACTTCATTTTCATCTTCATGCTCTTCTTCAGAATCGTAAATTCCAACAACTGTAAAATCATCTTCAAAATGTGCAAGTACATTTCTTACATTATCACCTAACTCACCCATATCTGCTGCAATCCTAATTTCAACTCCAGCAATATCAAAGACCCCTTCCCTTTTCCAAACTTCAATACTACTAAGGAAAATGTAAAATACAACCATTTCATCATTAACATACCGACGCAATTCTCGTATATGTTCCCATAAAGTTTCATCATTCGCTTCAACTCGTTCAGCTATTTGTGTATCAACCATCCAACTTTTTCGATTGATATAGATTTCAAATTGCTCATCTCCATTGTTCCTAATCATATACTCAACTATCTTACACACATTTTCAACTCGACGTGGAATATGTAGTTCACTAGTCAATTGAAACAACGTTATCTGTGTACACCCAGACTCCAAAAACTTCTCAACCCTCTCATATATCTGTCTAGTAATCTCTGATGAATTCGGTAATTCATGTCCTGAAAATTTATAATACTTTTTTAATTCTAAGATTTCATCCACTTCATAATCCAGCAAGTGTATTTCCTTCTTCTCACCTAACACATCACGTACCTTCTTCATACCACCACAGACACCATCAACCACATCAACAAGACACGATCGCACTGCACCCTCTACTTTCAAAATCATTTCAAATCTACTTCCCATCGGCAAAAGTGAAAACGATACCCATGGTTCGTTAGTTGTTGGTAAAAACATCGTAGGCGTTTCTATCATCCGCATACCATCCACCGTAAACCGAAACACAAAACTTACAGGAACCTGCTTTGATGTAACAATACATAATTCCTCATTTTCAAAATTCACCACTCTAACATACATCGACGTGTCTGTATCATTTAGATAATGTTTCCATGCAAATCTTCTATGTAATCCACCGTCATTAACATCCACAACAATCACTTCCTTACTAGTAAGTAAATAGTATAACGTTTTCGTACTATTCGGTACAAAATCAAGTAATTTAGACCAAATACCAGCTGAAACCCGACATCTAAGTTTCTCCGTATGAAAATTATACTCATGTAATTGTGTCCTCGTAAACAATAAAAGTCGATTTTCTTCTAGCCATACAAGCTTTTTAAAATGTGATAAATTTACCGGATCATAAATTGATTCAAACATCAGGTCAACCTTGTAAAATTCACCAATATTATTATCAGCAATACTCTCAAAAACTGCAAATTTACCCACTTCATCAATGACAGCCATCTTGATTATCCCAAAAAAATAAGATACAGTGGAATATGCAATATCCACCCACTCTTCATCAACATTAAACTTGAACAATTTCGTTACTAAACCACGCTCAACTTTCAACAAATGTACTTCCATTCTCGTACGCACAAGAATAACAACACATTCACGAACAACAATCATTTCAATCTGTTTAATCATACTCCTCATATCAAGTGCTTTAATTTTGGCAAACTTTATTCTATCATTATCAAGGTTTAACCTGCCAAGAATCAATATTCGATCATCTTCACCTGTCGCAAAAGCAGTCAACGTATTATCTCCAACTTTGCACATTTCAACGACACAACTCACACATGGATCAAATACATCATCAGGCATAAACAATTCAGCACTTTTACCCCTTGGTATCCCTTCATTAGTAACGTCAATAAATTCACGTTTAACATTCTCATGAATCGTTACAACTGTTGCTTCACGAACTTTCAATGATCGCACATCATCTGCCACAACTGCTTCCTCAATATCTAATTTCCCATCTTTCGTTCCAATTGATAATACACTCGTAGTACCATATGTTTCCACCAGTCCTAGATCAGGTGCAACTGGTATCATCGCTTGCTGCCAACAAAGGAAACCACAACATTCAATTTTTTTTCACAGTTCGACTTAAATTTCTTTCTTCGCAACGGTTTTCCAATTTGCATCCATTTCAACACTAGCTTCTTGTCCTTCAAAGTTTCAACTCTGATTGTTTACGTGGTTGGATCGGCAAAGATAGATGTATCTTTACATCTGTTGCAACAACCTAGTTGTTTGATTGCTTTGGCACGATTTTGCTAGGTACTGACTGATAAATTACACAATTGATCTAATAAGAGGATTCTGGATTACAATTATAATAGGCTAAACAAAATTCAAAGCTGTTTTGAATACAGCCAACCCGAACCAAAAATGTACTCCACACAGTGGTAGAAAGTCTGGAACTGCACGTTTAGCTAATGGTTGGGGGGGTAAAGTCAAAGATGCGAGATATAGCTACATTGTACATCAGAATCCTAAATTGGAGGGAATCGACTTCTCTGTATATTCACACTCTGTCAAGACTTTGCTTTTATTCTTTGCTAAAGTATTGTTGCAAGATATGCCATTTTTCTTTAGGAAATACCCTGATCATATCTTTTAATTTCACGACATAATCAACAGTGAAGAATATAGGAGTTTCGAGCGAAACATAATTGCTGAAAGTGACTTTAGAAACAAATATCATCGTATGAGATCTAGCTCATTCTTAATGAGCTCAGAATCCGAGGGAACAAGTTGCAGTATCTTCTCTACAGGTCCAGGAAATCAACTGAAGTCACTAGAAAAGACAATCGTTGAATACTTTGGTAAGCTTAAGCAGAGACTAAGCGAGGTTGAAACTGTGATGCGAAGGTCTCCTCAATACCTGTCTGATAGTGAAGAGTATAACAACAGTTTGAAGGAGCATGCTTTAAGGATTGCGAAGCAAGTAGCTATATCCCACAAATTTCAGATTGAGAAAGACTCACGCAAACATCAGATGGCGATTAGGAAGTAAAATTCAGCTATCAATAGTAGATTGGAGGCAACTACAGAGCAATTGCAAAGATTAGGTGCTTCAGCAAAAACAAACACTGCTATTCTTGTGGATAGTATCAATCATGCAACAAGAAAGAAGCGTAAACGTACTTCTAGTTTATGCCAGGATAGCTCCTTTCAGCTGCAGCAGAATGATACACCACAAGACACTTTTAGTGAAAAAGATTTCAAAAAAAGCTCATATACTTCAAATGACAAACCTTCTGATGTGCGTGAGGTGAATTTAAGAAGGAGTTTTCAGGAAACGCAGTATTTTCAAAAAAAACAGTCTCGAATGTGCCGTCAAAAGTTGGGGATTCAAGCCGTGTCAGTACATTTGGCTACTTGATTTGGTTCAGTGGTAATAAACGTAATGAAAATCGTGTAGCTAATTGTAATTTTGAATTTTTAAGAAAATCTGTGATGATCAGTCAAACGAGAAATTCACTTTTCTAGAGATGTCTTTCAAGAAACTGCTTTCTATTTGGTTTGTTGGCCACAAGGAGTTGAAACATCAGCCATTGTGTAATCTCGAGAAAATGAAGGCGATGATGAATCTATAGCTACAAGCTATTTCGGTCTTGTCAATGTCATAAAGCTTCTGAGTGAGGTATTTGGGCTGAAATTTGTTCAGAAATAGAGAAACTCTGAATCCGTAGAAATGGTTTTGAGTGATATTGAAGGTAATCTTGATGAGAATCATGCTTTCATTTCAGCAATGCCACAGGCTTAGACTTGAGAACGTTTTTGACCAACAACAAACCTTAGACAAAGCTAAGCAGATAATGAGCACATTGGAGCACATTGTAAGAGACAAGCCAGAACAAACTCATATCAACTAAGATTATTTGTTTATCCGTTATATCATTCCCATTCTCTGTGGACCATGCACTCAACCTGAGTTGGGTACAGAAAGATAAAATGAAAGGAGAGCTATGCATGAAGCAAGGATTCAAAGAAACAAAAATTATGAAAAGTACGAACTCCTGACGCGTTAAATTTGTTCGCTTGGCGATTCGTTCGCGTAGTCAATCATGCACTTACGCAATTTGATACCCCTAAAGTCGAATAGTCAGTTCCTTGATTCGTTAATACGTTTATAGAATACCTACTTACATACCTACTTATTTACTTGCATCTTCGCCAGATTCGAATCTCAAGTCCCAGCCGATCTTTGGGCCAAGTTCTGGTAAAACTTCAGCAACACTCTGTACGTCCTTGTCACCTCTACCTGAAACAGTAATGACAATGTGTTCGTCCTTACTCATTTTCTTTGCTGCCTGTACAGCACCGTAAATGGCATGAGATGACTCTAAAGCTGGAATGATACCTTCATATTGTGACAGAAGTCTGAAACCTTCTAAAGCTTCTTCATCTGTAACAGCAATGAAATCAACACGTCCACTATCTTTCCATGCTGCTAATTCAGGTCCCACACCAGGATAGTCCAAACCAGCTGAAACAGAATGTGTATCATGCACTTGCCCATCTTCAGATTGAATGACATAGGTCTTCACACCGTGGAAAACACCAGGTACACCAACTGTCAATGTTGCTGAGTGGTATTTTGTGTCAACACCAGAACCACCAGCTTCACAACCAAGTAGCTTCACCTCAGTATCCTTCTCAAATGCCTTAAATGTACCAGTAGAGTTGGAACCACCACCAACACAAGCAATAACTAAATTAGGTAGTTTGCCACTATTCTTTGCAGCAAACTGTGTTTTGATTTCATTACCAATAACAGATTGGAATGTTCTAACTAATGTTGGATATGGATGTGGACCAATAGCGGAACCAACAACGTAATATGTAGTGCTCAAATTACTCACCCAAGATCTGAACGCCTCAGATGTTGCATCACGTAAAGTTTTAGTTCCATTCTGTACAGCAATCACATTGGCACCTAAAATACGCATTCTGAAAACATTCAATGCTTGTCTTCTCACATCTTCTGCACCCATATACACAGTACATGAAAGACCAAATTTGGCACATGCAGTAGCAGTAGCAACACCATGTTGACCAGCACCAGTCTCTGCAATGATATTCTTCTTACCCAGCCTTTTTGCAAGTAAAACTTGTGCTAAGGCATTGTTGATCTTATGTGAACCAGTATGATTCAGATCTTCTCTTTTCAACCAAATTTTAGCACCACCTGCATATTCTGTAAGTCTATCTGCAGTATGTAATGTTGAAGGTCTACCAATATAATCATATAATGAGTTGAACTCTTCCCAGAATGTAGGATCAGCAATAGCATCTTCAAAAGCTTGTTCAAGTTCTCTCAAGCATGCATGAAGTGATTCTGGAACGTATTGACCACCATATGAACCAAAGTTTGGACTATGCTTATGATCTTCTGCAAATTCTAAGTTATCCTCTTTGACGTCAGCAGAAATAGCAGCACCTGAATTGGTATTTTCCCCATCACCATGAAGAATAGATTGTACAAATTCTTTGATAGCTTTAGGTTTATCGTCTGCTTGTTCAGCAATATTGATGATCTTGGAACCAATAACTACACCATCTGAGTGTTTACCAACATTCAGATAATGTTCTCTTGTAGAGACACCAAAACCAACAGCTAAAGGAGTATTACCAGAAAACTTTCTCACTCTGTCCACTAAGTCACCAACAGAATCAGAAATGGAAACACCAGCACCAGTAGTACCCATTCTGGAGACAACGTAAATAAAAGAATCTGCAATTCGACTCAACACTTCAAGTCTTTCATCAGTGGTTACTGGTGCAACTAATGGAATGTATGATAAACCTTGAGATTTACAAATATTTCTGAACTTAACAGCTTCCTCTGGTGGTAGATCAACAACGATAAAACCATTTGCTCCTGCTGCCTTTGCAGCCTTCACTAATTCTTCTTCACCATATTTGAGTATAGGATTGTAGTAACCCATTAACACAACTGGAACAGTCAAACCCTGTGCTCTAGCATTTTTGAGTAATTCTAAGCATTTATTAACAGTACATCCATTTTCAATTGCTCTCGTGTTTGCAGCTTGAATGGTTGGTCCATCAGCGATAGGATCAGAGAATGGAATACCAAGTTCAATAACATCTGCACCACCTTCTTGAAGTGCAAGTAAAATAGGAATTGAATCTTCTGGAGATGGGAAATAAGCAGTCATGAAAGTGACCAGAGCGTTTCTGCCCTCCTTCTGAGCCTTGATAAATGCATTTCTAAGTTCTGCAGACATTTTAGATAGATTTGTTGTTGCAGATTGAAAAGGTTACTGGAAAGAACAAACGGTCAAAAAGCTTATTACTATATATCGTTCCTTTTGTTCGGTGGGTGGGGTTGGAAAAAAAAACGTTAATGCGAGTTGTACTAATAAAGTGGATTGAGTCATCGATCTGAAGAAACAACTCACCTGTCGATATGACTGCTCCGTAATGCATCCATCCTGTTTTAGTAGCTAAAATCAAGCCCCGATGCTTAGCAAAAAATGTTATAAAAAGAGTAAACAAGTTATCAGTAATACATATCTCAACCAATTAATGTCATACACTGCGTCCCTGCTTGATACGTGCGTACCTTACAAGAGGGAGTAATTGTGAATATAACTGGTTGATGGAATCAATTTCATTATAAAGATGGTTCAAAGTATCAGCTGCCTGTGTACCTTGTCCTTCTGACACTGCACCAATGAGAGGTTCCATTAAGTTTCTGACAGTCTTCAACCTGTTCTCCAATTCTGCCAATTGTTTCAGTGCAGCATCCGTATCTGCTGTTCCATTTTCAAGATCCGATATAGAGAACATCCGCCCTGTGACACTGGTTGAAGGGTTGTGAATGGAGTGATGAAGAAGAGTTGATCTTTATTGCCTTCAAAATGCAAGACGATCGACCCGAAAATATGAGAAGACTGTGCCTCCAAACTGAAAAGTTTCAAAGATTTCAGATCAAGTTGAAACGGATACGCTTGGGATAACCATTCATTGCAAGATGCACATCACATTTTTCGGTTCAGATGCCTTCTCTATCATCACTTTGAGACATCTGCAGAAACTTACAGCATTTCTGCCTCTTTCATTACTTTGCGTCACACGTCCACCAAAATTAACAGGTCGAGGACGAAAACAGTTAACTCCGACACCTTTACATAAATATGCTTTAGGCGAAACACATGACGGTATACCAGGTTCTCCAATCCCTCTACCAGTTATGACAGTTAATCAAAATCAGGATTTCAGACTTCTACCATTGACTGATATTGCAGTTGCTGTATCATTTGGACTTCTTGTACCTGGATGGTACTTACAATCTCATTGTCGTAACGGTGGATTGAATGTGCATCCTTCGTTGCTCCCTCAACTTGCAGGTCCAGCACCTTTACATAGAGCTTTACTTCAAGGATTGAAAACTACAGGTGTTTCTATACAAACACTTCATCCAACAAAGTTTGATGCGGGTCAAATATTATTGCAAGAAGAAGTTCCGATTACTGACGATTTACTTACACTTGATGCATTGTCTAACAATCTTGCTGAAAAGGGAGGTGAATTATTAGCAAAGACTATTTTGAACAAATTGTATTTGCCTGAAAATTACCCAACTATAAATACAAACTACTCACCCTCTTATGCAGGGAAAATCAAGCCTGAAGAAAGGAAAATAAATTGGTCAACCGATACACTGCAGACATTGATTACACGACAATCCGTATTTGGGACATTATACACTTTCAAAGAGGCAATTAACAAGAAAACAAAAGAGAAAACTATGAAGAGAGTTTTATTTACCGATGTTGAAAAATTCAACCTTCCTGTTCCTCAAACCTCATCACCACCAGGTTCATTCATCTTAAATGATGAAAGATTAATCGTGAAAACAGCCGATAATCAATACCTTGAAGTGAAAGCATTAAAAGTAGATGGTGTTGGCAAGAAGACACCAAAATCGTTTGTTACCTCTTTGAACAGACATTTCGGAAATATAGACTATAATTTCGTGCCTAATTAGTAACTTGTTAATCTCTATATTCTACACACTTACTTGTTTATAGCGCAACAATACAATTCTTGTTGTATTCCCCTACAGCAACTGCAATAAAACCATACAACTCTTTCTTAACCACTCGATCATTTATTTCAATCAATTTACTTGATCCATTTTTGCATTTAATTCTAAGTCCGGCTTTTTCTAACGTAATGTTAATCACATCACTTAATCCAATTTCACCCTCGACTGTATTAAGTCCCAGATTGATTATCGCAATTCTCGCATAGGTGACTAGACATATTCTCTCTCCTTGTATCTTAATATGTCCAATGTAATCATCATCAGCCCAAAACTTTTTCATCCAGTACTGTCCTTGTGCCTTCCTCTTATCATAAGCAATGACAGATCCATCTTTAGGAATATAACGTGGTAATCTAACTTTTTCAACTGCCCTATTGTCAAATGCAGTAGTAGTATTTCGAATACTTTCACTAATATTATTCGCCATGTCTAAAACACCTGTTGCAGTTTTAGTAGGTAATCCTATCAAACCTTTACCCAGACCCTTGAAGAATCCACTAGCACCTTCCCTCGTTGCACCTTCCATTGGAGCAAGAGCTAAACCTGTGATACCACTGCTGATCCCAGTAAATAGAGAGGTGGCACCTCTAGAGAAGCCATCCACAGCATTGTTGTTAACAAAATTACGTTGTTGTCTCTGTAATCTTCTTCTTTCTTGAAAGTTTTTATCCATCGATGCTACAGTCAATGATTTAGCAACTGAATCGGTAAATCGAGAAACACTATCACTCACACCAAAAACTGATTTCTTGAGGAAACTCAAACTACCCTTCGCCAATCCAATACCTAGCTCCTGTGGTCTGTCTGTCATAATGTAACCTTGATATGGTTCGTAAAAGATATCCATAACACCGGAACTAATATTGTTAAAGAGACCAACAGGATTACCTAAAACATCTGCAGAACCTAACACTTTGTATAATTGATACAAGAAGGCTTGTTTATAATGTTCGGTAATATTTTGAAGCAAATAAGGAACTGGGGTTCTAATATTTTCCAACATCAACGCAGACAATCTAACAGGAGCATCATTAATGTTTCCTATAGCCATAGTTAATATATCTGTGGCCAATGATAATGCATTCTGAGAGCTCATTGTATCTTCTGCCCCAACCTTCTCGGTTCTTACAAAAGAGATATTGAATTGTAGTGGTTGCAAATGCAATGCTTCAAAATATAAGTCATTCATGCTTCTAATAGTAGGTGGTTCCGGTATTTCCATATTTTTATCCCACAATTGATCTTCCAACGCATCTGAAGACCATGCTGCACCTGGAATCTTGCTAAAGTCAAGAAGTGCCCATAGGAAGTCTTCATCAACTTGAATACTTAACTCTTGCAGTAACATGGTGGCAAATTTAATATACGTAACACCATGTGCATCATCTTTCAGTCTAGCAAGAGAACTAGAGAACACAGGATGTCTATTCAAGTCATATTTATTATTCTGCAAAACTGTTGGAAATAATACAACAGGGAAAATGCATGAGTACAATTGATTGTCAATTTGAACCCACTTGAGTTTGATACTTGCCGTTTGATAGATTTCACTTTCGTTATACCTTAGTTCGATACCTCTGATCATGTTGTAACACAATTCCTCGTTCTTACCATCTTTAGTATTAATCAAAGAGACTCCTAATCCTTCAAAATTAAGAACAAAATTGAAGAAGTAGTTCTCATCTTTGATATTTGTCTCAAAGTCATCTTTGACAGCCGTGTTAGTGCTGACATTGGTATTCGAGTTGTTCATCGATGTATCTGATCTTGAATTTCGTAATTGATACATGCTAGTTTTTGGATCATAGCTACTGATCATTAAAGCCTGAACTGGACCATCTGCAACAACATTCAAATCGAATATCTGTGTATTTTCGCCTCGTTTTACCCGCATTGGCATTAATGATCCAATTTCAGCTAATTGGACATATCTTTCCCTGTTACCGCATCTCAAAACTAACTCCTTTACTTCCGCTGCAGGATAATCCCATGCATAGGGCATGACACTCTTTGGCGGAATCCTGTAAAATATTGGCTTGAACACAGCATCTTCAATAATCTTATTACCTTCCTTATCAATGTTAGGATCTGACTGATAAATAAAAAATTCCTCATCACTGAAATTTCTTATAGAATATGGCCATAAATTCTTTGCGTCAATGATGTTAACAAATATGCTAGCATTTTCGGAACTAATAACCACTCTTAAAAGCATATGTGCATTTGATGTCAGCTTCTTAACACGTAAATATACCTCTCCAATGTTGTTGACCACAAATGCAGCAGACATATTCTCTTCACCTTCTCTAAAACCAATCTTCAGCTGCTTATCGCCAAAGGAGGGCATTTCATAGACAGGCAAAACATCACCATTTGATATGCGGATAGTTTTGGAGCTTCCGACCATACCAATAAATACAGGTAAATCCAAATCATTCCGAATGATATATCTTGGCTGTAAACTTATAACCTTCGTCAGGTTGTACTTTCCAGTACCTTCAGTGATATGTACCCCGATATCGTTTTCAAAATTTCTCACTTTCAAAGCGGCAGAAACCTCAAATGATTGTCCGATCTTATCAATACTGAAAGTTTCACTTGGATGGGAATCTCCAATTTTAACCCTGATGGTATTGGCTGCAAGATTTCCACGAATAAATGCAAATGCATCGTTTTCCATACTAAAGGAAAACATCTCTGGATGCACGTCAGCACTTTCTTTCTTGCTTTTCATTGTAATTGTATTGAAATGATCAATTACTTGAAGATCTAATCCAGTTCTGTTGACAAACAAGTAAGGGGAATACACGGAAACTTTGGTACCATACTTAGGATCATGTGAATAAAATAAACGTAAGTTCAACCTTTGACCATCGCTTGACTTCAGATTTATCTCTTCATCAACTGTCGTCATAGTTGTAGGTGTGTTGATAATTGAAGCTCCTGAAATGCCGTACTTCGAATCAAGAATTTCCATTTTCAAAATAACACTGAAATTCATATCAACAACATGAATTGGACATTTCTCACCCTGATGAAGAACATCCGTCCATTTCCTTGGACCTTTTTGAAATAATTTCCAATTAATATCGTAAGGAAGTAAGTTTTCAAGAACCAAAGGAGGCGAAATCATAATGTTCATGTTAGGGTATAATCGATTCAACGCATCTTTATGATCATATTCGGCATGTATTTTATAGTAATAGTAATCAGCTGGTCCATTTGTATCATTTAATTTTGGACATTCTAAAATGATATCATCGTCTCGAATTCTCTGCCAGTTCAAATCAACTATTTGATCAGAACCTTGTAATTTGGCAATAGACCAATCAAACAATTCGGTTTGAGTTTCTGGTCTAACAGCAAATGTTCCAGTATAAACGTAATCGATCGGAATCGCTTGTTTAGCGCCACTTGGAATGATGATTTCTCTGTCAACGACAAACTCGCCATTATAATTACCAGCACCAACATGAATTGCGGTTGGCGTATTGTTTTGTATTGATACAGTGGATCTAAGTGTAACATTTTTCACCTTATCTTCACCTAATTTAATCTCACACGCCAATCTATTGTGATAACTATCGAACAATTTAGGCTCAAGCATAAACACCTCGTCACCTTCACTTTTCAATGATATTTGTCTCACTGGCTGGTAAATTGCATCTATGAATTCAACCCCAATAAAGTTAAGGTTGGTGTTTATCTCCAATTTTTCTCTAACCTGTCTCCAATCTTCAAATGACCATGGAATAGACTCTTGAAACTTTACAGTTGTTAACTGTTTACGTTCATCAGAGCCATCATCAATCCAAATATTCAGGTCATATCCAGTTTCATTAATAATCATAAAAGGAGAATCTTGTCCTCGTTCTTTCAATTCGCTTCGTTCAGTTAACAAATTCGCAAAATGGGAAACTGTTGCAATTGATCGAGAGGTTATGCTAAATTCTGCAATTTCTCTAGATACAACATTGATAGCCATCTTTCCATCTACGCTCTTTTCTACTAGAACAGAAAATAACCATGGTTCAAGAAGAGGTTCCCATTGTGATAATGAATAATTGAAAATGTTGATCAAGGTCTTTATTTGAGTATCAGCTTCCAATTCAGTCGACCAATTTTTGGCGTTGATCTCAAAGGCTTCAACGTCAAAATCAAGTATAGGAAGTTCATGAACATCACCAATCACAACTACTCTTAAACCTTCGAACTTAATTTTCAACCGCTCTGCTTTCAAAATAATAAGAGGTTCTTTCAACTGTTGAACCAACCTATTCGAACCTTTAGAAACAGATGATATAATTGAAGGCGCATATTCTGAAATTTTATGACTGATATTATCAGCTAATGATACAACATCCTTGATCGGTTCAATACGATCAGATGCATCAGTACTTGCAGCATTGTACATTTCTGATGCCTTGTTAAAAATCTCAATTGCCAGATAAACATCACGTAACGACAATCTAAGTAACAAAGGCTGGATATTGGAGCTTATACCAGTCAAAAAGTTTGTCTTATTAGATCCACGATCATCCATCACAAAATCAAACGAGAAATCATCAAGAATTCGAAGTTTAGACTCTGTGGCCATATTTTTCAAAAACATACCAATACCAAATGCATTGATTTTCTTGACTTCACTGATGCATAACAGTAATTGTGTAATTCTTAAAACAATAGCATCTGATTCCTTAGATTCAGGATTGGCAAGTAAAAGAACAGCAGGATCGATAATATTGATAATATAGTTAATAGGAATAGACTGTTGATTCTGATCATTTTCATCATCGTAATATTTATCTAAGTGGTTATCAAGGGTCTCATCAATATTTCTTGGAGTCAAATGCTGGTGGGTAATAGATTTAGGTTCACGTGTAACAAAATCGGCAAATGCTTTCAATGCAAATAGATAATCCATTGCCAATATCACACTAGGTGTATCGATTGTCAAGTCTACTGTAGTCTTTTTATTTACTTCTGTAATTTTGGCAACAAATTGATGCTCATTATCTTCAACACCGGGTATAATGTCAGTAAACACGTTACTCTTTGATTCTCTTACGTCTTTTACAACAAATGACTTGATTTGGACATCAGAGTTATAATCTCCATTTTCTTCCATTTTGAAACTAACAGCGAGATCGTTTAAAATAAATTGTGATAAGTGATGGGAAGTTATATCAATTGTATTGACAGTATCACTATAGATAATCAAACACAAAATCGGGATATTGAAATTCAGCTCTATTGTCATATTGTCACCATCTTGAGTTAAGAGTTTATCTGAGTCTTCTTTTGTTAACAGAACATTTTTTTCTGGTGACTTACCTTTCATTATTAACATATTTGCATTAGTTGCATCATTTTGAATGTCTTCGATATCTTCATTTTCAACTCCACTGTCTTGTAATATACGAGGAATTGTTTGTGAAATTTGAAGCATAGTATAAGCTTGTAATTCCGTAAGTTTAATCTCATTACCCTGTAAATTACCATCAATGATCATTTTGGAGCGATCAAGTTTACTTGCATCACCTTCATAATAATCGATATCAAAATTAATATCAAGTTTGTCAATTATTTCAAGATCTTGACGTTTCCTTTCATCTCCAACGACGAAACTAGAAAGGATCTTGGTATTTGATAAACCAGCTTTGATAATATTGAAGAAATTACCTTCCTTTTCAATAAAGTTATTGGATGTATGAATCTCACCAAGATTGACTGTGATAAAATCATAGACATCATTTGCAGGGTCCACAGGTTGTGGAAATATAAAGATAGGGGCTCTTACTAAAACGTCGAACTTGATTTTATCAGGACTTTCAACGTTATTTGCTTGATCAAGGGCAGCATCTCTTGCGGCATCATAGATATATTTCATTCTTTGAAACTGATTAATAAACCCGTATATTCTTGAAAAAGAATCTTCAAAAACATTGAAAACCATAGATCTACTTTCGAATTTGACGAGTGAAGTATACGGTAGAGTATTTGTTTCAAGATCGTAAGTTTCATAGTGAATATCAGCAAGATCATCACCTTGGATAGAGATCAATTGTCTACCATCATGAATATCATTATCAACTAATTTCAAGCCTCCAATTTTGGATGTTAGTCTCATACTATCTGGTAACATGAATAAACTCACATAAGCTTTTGCTAATGTTAAAGTTGCAAGCTTAATTCCATCATCATTGAGAATCAAGCTAATTGATTTCATATTGACATCAAGGTTAATATGTGCTGGTGCATTTATATTTTGTTCATCATTATGTCTCAATTTATCAGATGGGATTTCTGGTGCCATAGGATCTGTGAATGTGTTCAATGAGTAATTGAGAAGTGTCAATATTGATTTCCTTGTGAGAACTACCTGAAAATCGGAGATGTCCAGTTTTATATCTTGATCAAAGCATTCGATAGATTCTCCCTTAAAGTTTGCATATCTTAGAGTTCTTGTATATGAAACAACAAATAAATTATCATCAGAATGATTTGCTTTACGATTAGAGCCAACTAATTTTTTAAACTCGTTCAATTGGGATGTTTCTATATGATCATTGACTGAAATATCTGAAAGTTTCAGATCAACTTGTATTTGTTTGAGAGTGGTAAACATTGAAAGATCCAACTTTTCACCAATAAGATCCACCAAAGTTTCTGATTCAAAAGTAGAAGTATTTGAACACCTTTTCAAAGAAAGAGTAATAAGATCTATTGTGAAGTTGAATTGAATTTCATGTTGTTTCAATATTGGAGAGTCTGGAGTGTTTATCAGTTTAACTAAATCGATGTCATTAGTGGAAATTTCTGTTGTATCAGGATTAGTTAAATAAGTTTGAGCATCGCTGAATATATCAATACTACTATCATCATTTCCTTGGAATAGTTTATAGTTATCATCGATCTTTGTATCTGCATGATCTTCAAAATCAGGAATTGAAACTGATAATAAGTCCAAAAAAATTTTATATTGATAATCACTTAACATTGCTCTAAATCTAGGTATATCACCACCAATTTTCATTTTAGGCAATTCATAAAATGATGGTATAATTGATAATTCAATTAAGAAATTCATATCAAGATGATCTAAGATCAGAGCAGTTTTTTCACCATCGGTATGAAGCTGTTCAATTGTTGATTTTATATCAGGCCCAATGAAAATTTGAGCATCATGAAGTGATAATGTATATTTGTCAAACATATAAGAGTTCAATTTTTTCCAATCTTCTTCAGTATAAGAATCCTTTTGTTCATCTTTTATTTCTTGATATTTTGATTTTGGAATCAAATCACTGATTATTGATATATGACCTGCATCAAGAATACCAACAGGAGAATCCCATTTGGTGGGATCAATAGGTAAGATAATCAATGGAGCTTGTAAATCCATTTGACAATTCATTGTTTTATGTTCTTCAAATGCATATTGTAAACCAATCTTTGTTTGCTTTGTGAAATCTTGGATTGTAGATTCAGCAGCATTCATTAAATTACCAATTGTATCTGTATGTCCCTGTGGTGGTTTAAAAAATTGATAAATGGATTCAAGAAATTTGGTATTATGAAAGATAGTCATACTACTCAATTTAACTATAAGTTCAGAATCAGCAGATTCATTCAATGGATTTTTTTCAAATGATACTTGAAAGAATGGATCATCACTAAATATAACGTCAGATTCTGAATCTGTTGTAACTTGTTTAACACTAACGATATGTTTGTAGAGAATATCAGTGGCACCATCTTCAACTGAGAATTTACTAAGTTTGAAACCAGCAAAGAAAGAGTCTTTCCTTTGTAAAAATTCCATATGACAACCTTGAGAGATGAATTCAGCCAAACTATTTGAATCTTTCTCATTACGTATTACAAAAGATCCAGTGTTTAATTTACAATCGATTGCCAATTGTATTCTTTCTCTAGGTATATCCAAAGAATCTGAGAGTATTTTTGAATCATCGAATTCAATAGCTTCATAAAATTCATTCAATTGTTCCTCCGTTATTTGAAGAGGAGTATTAGAATCTTGTAATTCATTCTTTTTGAGATTACTCTCATCATCATTTGAATTACCACTCCACCAAGATGAAAACCAACCCTTTTGTTGAGGTTCTTGTTTTCTCGGTAATGATTTAAATTCTTTGGTATATTGAATTTTAGCAAGAGATCTATAAAATTTCAAATCATCATAGTCACAATCAATTTCTAGTTGATCTAATTGCCTTTTCTCTTCTGATGTAAGAGAATTTGGATCAACCAAATGTTTTTTCCATAATGGGATGTATGCCTTTCTTTGATCTCTCCTCTTTTTCATATAATCCCAAGTTTTTTTATAATTCTTTTCATGAATTTCATCAAAGATTGTTTTGAAAGTATAGTGTAACCATTGATAAGGATCTTCTTCAATTGAACAATTTGGGGCATTTTTTTTAAATTTCATAACTTTCCTAATATATGACATTTGAGTTGTTGTATCTAAGAGATTACAATATTGTAAACGATTTAAATTCATTCTAAATTGATCAAAGAATAAATTTAAGTTATAATGAGGGTTTTCATCTGTTGCACCCAATTTATTCAAAGTTAAATGACCAGTACCAGAGACAGGTTGTAATAAATATTCAATTGAAGAAGTATTAGATGAAGCCGAATTTATGAAATTTTTCAAATTTTCAATCATTTGATCTTTATTTTCGGAAACAATTGAAGATTGACCATTTAATGAAGTATCCATATAAATTGTTAATGATTTTAATAACATCAATTTACGAGACATTGTTGTAACTTGTTCAATAAAGTTTTGAATCCAATTCTCATCAGTTGAAACGGCGGATAATTCTTCCAAAGTAATACCAAAGGAATAAGGTGATTTTGTATAACAATCAAAATCTTCATATCTTATATGAATATTTTTAATAGTTATTTGAAGGTTATCAATAATTTTCGATATTAAAGAATCTGTGAAGGATTGATTTTTTAGTGCTTCATTTGGATCGGATGTAGTAAGATCAGTAGATTGTTGTGATAAAGCTTCCAGATTATCCAATTTTTGTCTTTTGATTCGTAATTCTTTTTGAATTTCTTCTGATTTATCATAAGAATTTGGTAATTTAGCAGTTATCAATAAATAACAATCTTGAATCAAGACTTTAACAGGTTTACCCTTTAAATTAGACCAAGGGATTTGCATTGTCAAATTTCCAAGATTACCACATTTTAATTCCAATGGAAGTTCCAGTTTATCCAATGATTCCGGTTTCAGTTTTAAATTCGAAAGAGTAACATCTCCGGACCAGATACCTATATTCAATTGATTTGGATCAAAGTTTTCAACATAAGCGCCCAAACTTCTATTCAATATATTAGCCACAATGGATTCTAACATTTGTATATAACGGGGTTGATGGGTGTTTGTTCGATAAGGGCGAATTCTCCCTTACTTTCACATTCATCCATCCCCAATACTACAATATTTACTATCTGAAAGCTCCACCTGTAGTACTTTTGATCTGAGCCTCCAAGTCCAGGGTAAGAAATATCACCCCAGTCCCTCCTCCCCGTCGATCGACCTTAAGAGAGATAAGAGACGATCGACCAGGAAAGTCTAAAGAATATTGTCGCCACAAAAATTTACAGCGCGAATTGATTATCGTATAATTAGGCCGACACAAAAATTTAGGGCCCAAATTTAGTCTAGTCGATAATTGTCGTCGTAATATTAGTCGTAATAATTCGTCCTCCTCCTCGTCGTCCTCGTCGTCGATCTCGCCAGATCAGACAAACTGTTGACCCGCAAGCTAGACACGCACACACACACTTACACTCACGTTTCGTCTACTACACCAACCGGTAAACGTTGGTCGGTGTGAGATGGCCAGCGCCGACCACGCCGGCAGTCAGCGGATGCCCCCTTGGGGCCACCATGAGACTGACTGTGTAATGGCCAGCCGCTCTGTTTACAAAGCTTGTAGAGTGTGTCTCTGTTTGCTTGTGTTCGGTTTGTTTGTTTGTTTGTTTGTGTTTTGTGTTTTGTGTTTTGTGTGGTTTGTTTTCGTGGCGGGAAGTGTAATCGGGCTCTCAGGCTGCATTTCCCCCCTCCACGCCCCTTCGCGACCGCGTTTATTTATAGCAGCCATTGTTTCACCTCTGAAATTGGCATCACAGTTTGCACAATTTGCACTTTCGTTTCCTGTTTTCTCTTTTCCATCTTCTTCCACTTTCCACTTTCCACTTTCCATCTCTTCCTCTTACTCTTCCTCTTTCTCTTCATTTCCTTTCATATCTTTACTTTCTTTGTTTGATTACCCTACCCCTCTTCCCTTTACTCCCTTTCCTTTAATAAGCAAAGTCAAATCTTACTTATTTAACTTCTTCTTTACACAACAAACTTGGTTAACATTCACTAATAAACTTGTTAAACCCTTCATTCACTTGTTACTTGACTTATTTACTTCCATCATAAGAAAAGTTTCCTTTCAAAAAAAAAAATAACAAGAATACAAAACAAATAATATCATAACACTATAATGAAGTTCTCTACTGTGTTTTCCACCTTAGCTCTTGTTGCTGGTGTTTTCGCTGCTGATGACTCTAAGGATACTACTTCTTTACAAACTACCTTAGCTTCAACTACTTCCATTGCTATTGCTTCTGGTTGTTCATTTGAAGATCCTTTCACTGCTACTGCTCAATCAGATTTAGATAAAATTGCTGGTTGTGAAGCAATTAAAGGTGATATCATCCTTACTGGTGATTTAGGTTCTGCTTCTATCGCTAATGTTAAAGCTATCTATGGTGATTTACAAATTTTTAATGCAACTAATTTACAATTCTTTGCTGCTGATGCTGTTACAACCATCACTGGTTCACTTAAATTACATGGTTTAACAGTTCTTTCAACTCTTTCATTTGGTCAATTATCTTCTGTTGGTGCAATCAACTGGGTTACTTTACCAAACTTAGTTGATACTGGTTTAAACGCTGTTACTGATTGTAACTCTATTTACATTTCTGATACTATGTTATCTGATTTAAAGGGTATTAATCCAACTAATGTTGAAGTCTTTAATATCAACAACAACTTGAATTTAGCTTCAATCTCTTCAAACATTAAAACCGTTTCTAATGCTTTAACTGTTGCATTCAATGGTGATGAAACAATTGTTGAATTTGATGATTTAATTTGGGCTAACAATATTACTTTTTATTCTGTTGCTTCTATTTCAATGGCTTCAATTCAAGGTGTTAACAAATCTGCAGGTTTCTTTGAATCTTCTGTTACTGAATTAGAATTCCCATTAGTTACTGAAATTGGTGGTGATTTAACTATTGAAAACAATGATTTATTAACTCATATCGATTTCTCTAATGTTACCTCAGTTGGTGGTGGTTTAGTTATTGCAAACAATACAGAATTATTATCAATTGAAAACATCGATAACATTAAGACCGTTCAAGGTGCTGTTATTCTTAAAGGTGACTTCGATAACTGTACTATGACATCATTGAAAACCGTTAGAGGTGCTTTCGATTTAGAAACAACAGGTCATGCTGATTGTAGTCCTTTCAACAAATTATCAAAGAATGGTGGTATCCAAGGTTCTTACAAATGTAAGGCAGCGCCAGTTCCCTCTTCTTCAAAATCTGCAACTGCAACTAAGACTACAAAGAAAGATGATAGCAAAACTACTGGTACCTCTGATGGTGACAGCAATTCAACTTCTGCTTCAGTTTCTTCAATCTCTTCAACTTCTAAAGCTGATGCTGCTTCTAGAACCGCTTCTATCTTTGGTACAGTTGCTGCATTCCTTTTAGCTTTATTATAAGTTTAAAATTGATTAGTCCCTTGGACGTAACAACCAGAAGAACACAGGTTGTATTCTTTTCAATTTACGTTTTCAATTCTAATTCTTTCATATACACTCAACCTTTCATTTCCCTTCACATTTTTAATTCATATATCGATAACTATAACTATAACTGAGAATAAAATTATTACTTGCTTGTATAAGAAAAGCTTTTCAATTATTGTAAACAACTTATAAACCTTTACCATAATTACCTGACTCAAAAAATTTCATAATAATATCAACAACTTCTTCTAATCCTTCAACCCATGCAACTAATTGTTCATTGACTGTATTTAAATCATTACCTAATTTTTCAAAAAAATCTTTACGATATGGACATGCTTTCATTGCAAGTTTGAAAATTGGTCTAATAAGCATATTATGATATTTTGTTAATGTTTCACCATATGATTTTTCAAAACATTTAGATAATTCCCAATCTGGATTATCAATACATTTCCTCATTGCAACTGCTGTAAATTGTAATCCACGAACTAACCAAAGTAATCCTTGAGTTGCTGTCCTTTTACCACCTTCACGTACTTCAGTAAGAATCAATTTTTGTAATGTTGAACAATTGACTGGATCACCAAGAAATTTAGTTGATACTTTAGCAATATTACCATTCATATCATTTTGAACAACACTAAATGATGCTGATCCTAAAACATCAAATAATTTAACAAGTGATTCAGATGCTTCAAGGAATTCTAATGTCGCAATCTCATCATCTGGACGTGGAATGTCCTTAAATGTAGTTTTCATATCATCGAAAAACGTCATTTCTTCTTTAGTTATTTACTTCAATATAAAATGAAACAGCAGTTAACTAACGTGTCTTTAATTGTCACCGTCTGGCTTGAACGTGTGAAGGTGATTGATTGCGCGTGAAATTTAAGCCTGCTGTCTGTCACGTGTTGCATACAATTGTTAAAACGTACAAATTAGTGAGATCTTAGTGCTTACGTAAAATAATATTCTATTTAAGGACCATAAATCTTTGCATATTCCTTCAACTTGATTTTGTCAGAGAAACTCTTATTAGGCTTTGCCTTCAATAATTCATAAGCTTGTCTTCCAGAATCAACATTTGATGGTCCTCTAACTTGACTTTGGAATTGACTTTGAGAATGACTTGGCATTTGGCTTTGTGCTTGACTTTGTGCTCTATATGCTTCCTCTCTCCTCTTTGCAGCAGCTTCTCTAACCTTAAGTTGTTCAGCTCTCACTCTTTCAGCTTCAGCTCTCACCTTCGCCTCTTCAGCTTCCTTCTTCTTCTTTTCCAAAAATTCTTGTTTCTTTCTTTCAACAAATTCTGCAATTCTAGCTTCCTTTTCAGCTTCAAATGCTGCCTTAGCCTTCTTAATTCTTGCCTCATTAGCCTCTTTAGCAATGACTTCTAATTGTGAAGCATATGATTTGTAAACATCAACAAATTTAGATAATCTTTCCTTTGTCTTCAAAGCAATATCATGTACAGCTTTAGCTTGTTCAAAATTCTTAGCCTTTGTTGCTTCATATGATTCCTTTTGTTTAGCAATTTCTTCATCAATCTCTTTCTTAAGTAATGGAATTTCAACTTGTCTTTGAGCTCTTTCAATATAATCTTGTCTCTTAACAACAGCTGTAACTTGTTCCTCAAGTTTTTTAGCTTGTTCGTCAAGTTTAGTAATTTGTAATGCACGAATATCATCCTCACTCATATCTTTAACATCTTCAAACTTGATATGAATGATATCAGACGCATTGATAGTTTCAACAAGTTTCTTCTTATTATCAATTTCAATCTTCTTCCTAATTTTCTCTAATCTCATCTTTTCACGTAACTCAGTATCATTTGCAATTCTTTCTTCTTCAGCTTGTTTTGCCTTTAATGCCATTTCAATTCTCTTTTGTTCATTTTCTTCAGCTTCTCTCTTCTTTGCTTCAATTAATTCAATTTCACGTTTCTTAATCAAATCAGCAGTATTTAAGATGGTTTCCTTTTCATTCTCAAAGTCTTCATTGGCAATCTTTAATAATTTAGCTTGAAGTTCTTTTTGTTCATCCTTGCCTTGTTGTAAGTTAACTAATTTCATTGCAGTTGATAATGCATTCTCAATATCATATAATCTAGAATTTACCTTAGAACCTTCAGTAACGTAAATCTTATCGGTAAAGCTTACAACACCAGATTCATCATCAATTTCAACATTTGCTTTAATTAAAGAAGCATATTGACCACTAACTAATAAATCTTCAAAAGTGAATTCATCAACGTTAAACTCTTCAGAGGAGAAACTGATCAGTTTGTAAAAAAAATCAAGCTTGATGGAATCATACAAGATTGCAACTTTGGAGACAACTTTAGAAATGATAGTTTCCTTTAGGGCAGTGATAAATGGTGCAAAAATATCATTGTTGCTAATATATGAAATGATAAAATTAGCCTTAGTGTGGAAAGTGATTGGGTTGAATGACTTTTCAAGTAAATTATAAAGAGAAACAATCTCATCATCGGCATATTTGAGAACAGTCTTTAAAGTTGAAGATTTCAATAAAGATTCTCTGGTTGGGATTTCATTCAAATTCAGCAGTGCAGAAAACTTGTTGTTTTTTTTCTTATAAAATTCATCATCAATCAAACCATTTTCAACAGCAAAAGATTGATTGAATGATTCTAAGACTGGAATGGATAACGCAGTGATCAAATATAATGTTGCATTTTGCTTCAATTCAGCATCAGTAATAACAGGAGATTGAATCAACAATTGAAACAATTTCTGTCTAGCAGCAGTTGCATAAACGTAATCATTGGAAACTTGGAAGATCTTAGCCAGATTGTTATAATAGTTAACTAAAGAGATTGGTTTTGGTGCTCTTTTATAAAGTTTCATCAAACCATGAACGTCTTCAATACTTTTAAAAGATTCTTTCCATAATTCTAATTTAACTGCTGTATTTAGTTGTTGGAATCTAGTATCAAGTAATTTCTGTAAAGTTTCAGGATTGGATAAATTAACAGAATCCTCATGTTCTTGTTTAGACATGGACTGTAAATGTAATTTAAGAATTTCACATAATCTTTTGAATTCTGATTTTCTATCATATTTGACACAAAATTGGAAACATTGTAAAATTGCTTGACAGTATGCTGTCTCAAGTTTACTAGAACCTCTGAGTAATTCCAAAACAGTTCTGTGAGCTTCCCATGCAAACTTCAACCATGGCAAAAAGAACTCTTTATTAGATCTTTCAGTACTATCATCAGTAGTAACAGAAGATAATAAGATATTTTCAGGGGAAATGTTAAAAGTAACATCTTCTTCCTCTTCATCTTGGTTATCAACATCATCTAAAGTGTCAATAACTTTTTGTGCCGCAGCAGCAGATGCATAGTTTTCCTCAATAGCAACCTCAGCTGCATCATTCGCCTTTGTTTGAGCATCTGCTAATTTAGCATTTGCAGATATCAAAAAGAATTTTGCAAGTTGTTCTAATTCAGCATAAGCTGCATCAGATGAAGTTGACTGAATCATCTTCTTATATTGATATAAAGCATCCTTAATATCCTTAGTCAATCTTTCATTGATCGCAAGCTTAATAAACAATTTGAAAATTTCAATTAATTGTGGATTAGTTGGTTCAATATGTTTAGTTCTCTTTGCAGTAATGAAAGTGTACAAACTTTGAAGTGCAATATCAGATTGATCAATAGCAATCAAATCTTCTGCACGTCTTAAAACGTTTTCTGGACGACCAGCTTGATAAGACATATTAATATTGCTGGTTGAAACAACTGATTTGATGAGTTTCAATCATGAAAGAGTCTTCACGATCATCAAATTTCATATATATCGTCGTTGGTCTAAAAAATTTTTCAGGCTCTCCTCGCGGCAAGCTCTGGGTCTGGGACCCGAGTTCTCCTTGTATAGCGTGGAGTCGGCATTGATGCTGATACTATAGTAAGTAATTAGTTGTATCTACAAGTTTTATTGTTTGATTTATACATTGTTAAAAGAATATTAAAAGACATAATTTTTGTGTTCAAAGATGTGTGTCTCTCACACGTACTAGTTAATCCATTTTAACAACAGCTCTGATACAGTCACCTTCGTGCATGTCATGGAAAGCTTTATTAATGTTTTCTAATGGATGTCTGTGAGTGATAAATTCATCAACCTTTAACTTACCATTAACATAGTTATCGACTAAACCAGGCAGTTCACTTCTACCCTTGACACCACCGAATGCACAACCTTTCCACACTCTACCAGTAACCAATTGGAATGGTCTTGTAGAAATTTCTTGACCAGCTGCAGCAACACCAATAATAATGGATTGACCCCAACCTTTATGACATGCTTCTAATGCATTTCTCATGACATGGACATTACCGGTACAATCAAAGGTATGATCTAAACCACCATCAGTAATTTCAATCAACTTAGAAACAATTGTTTCTCCTTCTTTCAAATCCTTCATAGAGTTAATAAATTCAGTTGCACCGAATTTTTCAGCCCATTCCTTCTTCTTATCGTTGATATCAATGGCAATAATCTTTGAAGCCTTTCTTTCAACAGCACCTTGAATAACTGATAAACCAATACATCCAATACCGAAAACAGCAACGGTATCACCTTCTTGAATATTTGCAGTGTTAACAGCTGCACCATAACCGGTTGTAATACCACAACCTAATAAACAAGTTCTATCCATTGGAGCCTTTTCATCAACTGCAACAACAGAGATATCAGCAACAACAGTGTATTGAGCAAATGATGAGCATCCCATGTAATGGAAAAGATCTTGACCTTTACATTTAAATCTGGAAGTACCATCTGGCATCACACCCTTACCTTGGGTTGCTCTGATCTTACCACATAAATTGGTCTTACCAGACTTACAGAATTTACATTCACGACATTCAGGAGTGTATAATAAGACAACATGGTCACCAACTTTAACATTGGTAACACCTTCACCAACAGATTCAACAATACCTGCACCTTCATGACCGAAAATGACTGGGAAAACACCTTCAGAATCTTGACCTGATAAGGTGTAAGCATCAGTATGACAAACACCTGTGTGATCAACCTTGACTCTAACTTCATGAGCTCTTGGTGGTAATACTTCAATGGTCTCAATGACTAAGTCTGTCTTTGGAGCCCAAGCAACTGCAGCCTTACATGTGATAGTCTATTCAATTTGAAATTCCGCAAATGTTAGTAATAGTTGACAGTTGTGAGCAATAAGACAAAAGAAATACATACTTTACCTTCGGTGGACATTATGGTTTTTGTGGTTTTGATTATTTATGTGTATTCGATGGTTAAACGAATTGAGAGGAACAAAACTGCGTGTATTCATCCATAATCCGGGGTTCAATCAAGCTTAAATACGCAAAAGCAGGGTGGCGAAAAATATGCCTGGCATTTCCCACCGCGCATCGACGAGACCAATCGGGTAACTGGATCCGGGCGGAAAGCAATTTTCATTTTCTCTCGCTTTTTTTCCGAGAAGGGCTTTTTCTCGCGAGCCGTTGGCGACGAAAGAACTTCTACAGCTTAGAGTGTGGAACTGTAACTGTAATTACTGTGCTGTAGAGAATGTTTATAGAGAGAAAGCTGTATCAAGAGACAACTTGAATTACTTTCTGTTTTATCTGACTTGACTGTTAGTTTTTACTCTTTACTCTCACCCGTACTTATACTACCTAAAACATCAATTGAATAAGGTTTGTAAAAATTGAAAATCAAACTATACTTAATTCGAATTTCCTAATTGAGATAGACGACTCCGATTCCTAAACTAATTTGACCCACTTCTGTTGTAGAATCCTTTCTACTTACATTACTGAAACACTCTGTATACATTGTTTGGGTGGTAGCTACAAACTAAAGGTGACTATCCTAATGCTCAAATAAAGGTTTGAAAACAACTGTCGGCTGATTGTGAATTCTAAAATAAATTAATACTCAACGAATGATGACTGCACCAGAAAGTAAAAAGAGAAAATCTGACACAATAGAAGAATCAACCTCATCATGCATACCAGCTGATATAAATCCGCTAGAATACGATTCAGCTAATAATTCGAAGCCTACGCACAGTATTTATTTTGCAGATGATTACTATGAAGAAATCATTGATGATTCCAACTATCAATATTTCAATTGTGCTGAAGAATGGCTACTAAATTCTGAAAACACAGACATACCATTGAAGCAATTCCCACTTCTCGCTTATTGTGCTGTTGAACTAGCTTTAAGTGACTTGAAAAATCTAGGAGGATCCTTCATTTTTACGTCTCCTAATTTTGATCAGCACTGTATTGACATGTTATTGAAAGATTCTGCATTTTTGGATATTCAATCAACCGGAATATGTTTTGGATCTGACAGGAAGCTTAATGATGTCATTTATATTCTATCACGTCTTAATTTAGCCGGTGTTGATCCGATCTACTTGATTTCCCCAATAGTCGAAGGAGATAATGTTGTGTCACTTATGATTACTGATTTGAAGAGAAGGAAAGTATGGTCTTTTGAACCAAATAACTTATCTTCAATGAGTCAATCTTTTGAAGATGAACTGAAAGATCATAAAGAAGATTTACTTAAAAATATTTACCAGGAAACTTCATTATACACTACTTATTTTATGGCAAACTACATGATTTATAAATTTGAGCCACGAACAAGAACATTCAATCATTCCAAAAGATTCAAGAATAATCGGTTTACGATTACAAAATATCTACCCAAAAATGCATTATCCCAAAGTAATTTTGTGCTACTTATGGTAATTCAACTACTAATCGAGGAAAGCAAGGGCTTTAATCGTTTACGTGATGGTGATTTGGTCATGGAAAATATAGTAGATGTATTTAAAACGAACGAAAGACGAGATGATTTGAAGAATTTCTACCTCGATATGTTAGAAGCTTACAATAACTGTCGAAAATTGCCTAACAGGACAGTTAATAAAAATTCAAAAATTAAATTCTTCTATGAAGTAACCAACGAATCATTTTGTCCTAAAAAGCATAAAAAATCTACTAAGTTATTCTTAAATATAAATCAAATGCCAAGTACAAGTGCAGTTATTTTCCCACCTGTTGAATTCAAACCAAATCAATTGGCCAATAAAGGGTTTGTGATCTTCAAAAAGGTAGAAGCTCGTCCATTAACTATTGCGCCACTTTTGCCAACTATTAGCACATCAACAGAAGAGGTATCTTCCAAACCTCTTGTTGAGGATGATGATGGTGATGACGAGGATGAAAAGAGTCGGCAGCTTATGCTCACAGACAAACTAGAACCATCTTATTGTCGATTTTCTAACAAAAAACTAGCTTGTATTGCTGCCTCATTGTTATCTTTTGAAGTTGATAAGATCAAAACAGCAATTCGGAACACAGAAACAAGTATTGCTACTTGGGGTAAACAAAGACCTAGTTTTGTACCATATCTCAATGCCTTTGATAGAATTGTCTTAGAAAATTTTACCGATTCTCGTTATATGAGAACCACCTTTATAAATGAAATGGAAAACTGGCTAAATCTAGACAGTAAAGTTACAAGATTATTGTCAAAGAAACGTTATAACTTGTTGAGAGGACATTTCAACAGGTTTACCATCTCAAAGAGAACAAATGGTGACATTTTGGTGCAAGAAAGTGGCAAAGTACTTTTGTCACTAGAGAATCAAATCAGGGTTTACATACGTATAAACGAAAAGACTTCTGGAAACAAACTGTTGCTTAAGGACACTTTTAAAACTGTTGTACAAGCCTACAAAGTGGAGCATGGTTATAAAATATTAGCAAACTTTAATATGGAGCTTGTTGAACATATCAACAAAACAGTTGGTAATATTTCCATGTCAGATGTTTCTGAAGATGATTACAAAGTTGAAGAAAACAACAATAGGTCTATAAATACTAAATCATCTTGTGAGGATTCAGTGAAGTCTGGCTCGGAAACTTCTGAGATAGATGTAGACCAGAAAGAAGTATTAAATGAGGATAATTCAAGCAGAGCTGAAAATTAAAGATATAGCTCTCACGTAAATTGGAGTGAAGCTCCTGGAAGCGAACTGTTGTAATAGATAAATAACTTTTGGAATAGTATTTGTGCTTTTTTGCGTTATCAGCCAATAAGTGTACAATCTAGTGATAATATGGATGGAAAGATATGGCGGTTTAGATTCTACAGTGAGATTATAACAGGGCCGATCTATTGCCAATATGGGATCCATCTGATTGTACTTAGCTATTATCAGGGAGAATAATGTAGTTTTAACTTTATTCCTTTCATTACGACCTCGCGTATGACAATAATTTTGTTGTGAGTAAGTAGTATCGACAAATCAAGTTATTCACTTTACTTAACTAGTAAAATTTGTATAGTTAACACATAGTAGTTGTTGTTAGAAAAAGGTTTTTCTTGAAATGTAAAATTTTAAAGTAAAAATAATAGCTAAAATCTCAATGTCTAACTAAACATTTAATTTTCAAAATTTTTACAAAAGTTGATTTTTAGTTATTTACCAAAACACTTTGAAAAGCTATAAAAAGACATTTTTAATAACTGCCAAACAAAGCTTAAAAGCCAGGTATTTTAAATACGTAGTATATAATCCTATAACAACAGTGTTGCTCTTAGCATACGCATAAAAACGACAAATATTAGAGGGTTATGCACGGTGGTTAAATCGATGCGCGTTACAGCCGCTCTAGCTTTAATACAATTTGGCTCGCTATTTTTACTTGGTGGATTTAAGTTGACCATAGCTATATCATTATTCATCCTTCAAACTCACAAGTCTCTTCGTCTCTTAAAAAGGTTTTTGGAGATGTGATTAGTTAGATTTGAAATTTTTTCAAAAATAACAAATACATAAAATTTACGTGTTGTAGCTCCGGTAGTAAGGCGATGATAGATGTATCTTCAAATGCATAGTAATTTTGATTACAATGTAGCTATTCTTTGGGCCTACAACTTAATTACTTCTTACAACACTATAATATGATTCCCTATTTTGCTATCAAAACGTTATAATGAATTAATATAAACATTCCACTGTATTCTGCCACAAAAGAATGAAACTATTCTTTGCTAGCACTCTCTGACCTTTCGTGCCGTACAAAAATTTTCCTTTTCTTTACAAACCAAGACTTTTTATTCATCGTATTGATATTATCAGCCCCCCATCGCTGTATAAGCTCAGAATCAAAAAGCTTGTCTACTTGCTCTTCTCCATATTTCACTATCTGCTTGCGGTAAAATGGATATCCTTTTTGTCTTTGAAAAGTTTCACATTCTTCACTATGCTTCCCGTATTGTTTCACCACCACTAGACGATGCATAAGATCCACCACAATAGTATATTTGACATCACAATTTAATTCAATTGATTTACGAACTCTTTTTCTGGGTCCAGATTTGACTGCGGTAGACTGGTATCTTTTCTGTTCTTCACTAAAATTGCTGCCGCAAACAACTTTACCAAAGTAGATGTATTCTTTCAATTTAGTTGGGTATAATGACTGGAAAAAGTTATTATTTCCACCCTTTATTTTCATACGTTTCATACACTGAAATACTTGAGAGAATTGCCCATAAGAAAGAGCACATGATACTCCAGACTCTATAATATCAATAACTTTGGTGCATTCCTTTAAAGTTTCATTTGTTATTACACTATCAGAATCCTTGAAAAATTCCCATAGCTTATCTAGCTTAATAACATCAAAGTCTGGATTCTTAGTATATCGAGAAGGATAATCTGATAAATAGGGACTACTTTTTACTTCATTGTTAGAAATCCCCACAGGAGGACTACCATTATCGTTGTAAACAAGTTCTTTGAGTTTATCGCCATAAATATTGTAATCGAAGGTATGATCTGAAAAGTATTGAAAGTATTTGTGATTTTTGAAAGCAACTCCAGGCTGTAAAGTAAGTGATGTTTCTACCCCACATATATCGAGTGGTGGCCCATGATAATATGTATTCTCTTTCAAGATGTCTTCAATTGAATATTTGAAGATTTCAGGAGTAATATGATAAAGTGGATTGAAAACTTGCCTTAATGCTGTGTAATATGGTTTGTCATGATAGCTTATTAGTTCAATAATCTCCTGGTCCATTTGAAGCAGTTCAAGGCCGTTATCAACATAGTCCTGAAAAATATATTTGATATAGTCGGGATCCTCAAAAGAATGCAGCATATATCTTTCCCCTAATTTCAGTTGACCTTGTTTTGTATAAAGTGCATCGTATTTAGCTCTTAGATAGTTGTACCTACCGTAAAACATCTAGATGTATTGGTTTCTCATGTCGTTGAAGTCGTTGCTCTTGCAAACATACAAGAGATGGTCGTCTTTGAGCTCAACTCTATGTACGCGCCCATGCGTTCAAGCTGCTAGCTAGCTTACCACAAGGTGTATAATCGTTACAAATTCATTATAAAAGGTGTCTAATCATTTGCCATCTTTATGAGACATTTGAGCAACCATAAAATCTTTCACAAATGGTAGGTTGTTTAGGAGAGTGACACCAGCACTTCTTGCCCAAACAATCGGAGCAAAATCTGTTGAGTAAATCTTGTGGATCTTGTCAACGATACCTAACATCACATGATTCGGAGTAAATCTTTCACTCCAGTAAGGTTCTAGCGCAATTTTAGAGCCAATATCTAATCCTCTTTTACGTGCCTTTTCCAATGTTTCAACAAGACTCTTCACATCGGCTTGTCCCATATTTAAACCTTGACCAGCTAATGGGTTTGTAGTATGTGCTGCATCTCCAACAAGTGCAACTCTTTCTTCAACATAAGTATCTGCATTAGAAAGTTTTAGTGGAAATTTAGCTCTGCTATTAGGCGCAATAAAATCAATTTCAAGTGGAAAATCTTCATGTTGTTCTGGTGTCAATAACTTTTTGTTGAAAATATCTAATCTCCACGTTACCTCTGAGATCAGATTATCTGCATCAGTATCAGCAACTTTGTAAAGGTAATCAAGTTCTGCTGGTGAAAGTTTAGCTGCCGCATTGAGCATAGCTGTGAATTGCTCATCGTTCAACTTGTTCAAAATATTGGAAATTTCGGGTGGAACAGCCCAAACCAAACTACACCAGTTGTTTGGCAATGGTAACAATGCAAAAGTTCCCGTTGGTAAGAATCTTTGCCAGCCTGTAGAAAATCTAAATTCATTGTCTTTATATTTACATGTTGCTACATTACCCCATCTATTATAAGACCATCCTCTGGACTCAATTTGAGCGTATTTCCTAGCTGGAGAATTATAACCATCGCAACCAATAAGTAATCTTGTCTTTATCTCTTTTCCATTGCTTAGCTTGAGAATTGGCCATTCATTTTTTGGATCTTCAGTGATTGATACAACTTTGGTGTCATCTAATAGCTTTAAAGCATGTTGAGGGTCAGATGAGTTGAGTTCTTTTATCCTTTGGTATAACATGGATTGAATATTGATATTCTCAATCATAGTAGCCAGTTCCGGCGAATCAAACTCCATTTTAGCTCCAGAAACGCCATCGTAAGTGTGAATGTTGTCATATGGTTCAATTCTGTCACTTTTGACGTAATTCCAACCTCCAATTTTTTGTAAAAATGCTTGCGATGTTGGTGTCATACTGACAACTCTTTTATCAATGAACTCTGGAGGATTGTTGTAATAATTTTCAAGGCTGTCAACCAACTTACCACCTTCAACGAGAGTACACTTTAAATCCTTCAGTACTGGAGATGTTTTTATAGCTGAAGCTAAACTTAAACCAGCAGGACCACCTCCAATGATGACAATATCCGCAACTTCAGTAATAGGTTTCACCGCATTAGCTGCAGTGGCTAAATATCTTCTAAACATGGCTCAATGTTTCACTTTAACTAACAATTCTACATCCCAGCTATAATTCAGTGTCTGCCCATTTTGTAATTCCCAAGAGGGATCACATTGAACATTGGCGCGAGCAGTACATCATCATCCTTCATAGATCACGAAAATTGAATCAATACTGCTGAACTATTCAAGGTATTTCTCAGCAGAAAATGTCTGATAATTTACAACTCAAATACAATTGCTTTAATGGTGTTTCTGGATTTGAATATCTGTAAAGCTAAACCCTCTGCTATGTGTAGAAGGAGAAGTTGTACTACAAATTTAAATTTGGCGGCGCCACGCGAATAAATTTTTTTTTTCACAAATCAAGCCCCACAATTTTCAAAGTCTAATGTTGATGTTCTTTTTTGGCACCTTCAAATAGAAAGGTTACATTTATTCATCTTTGAAAACTAGAAGTAGTACATAACCTTCGAGTTTACTATTTTTTAGTTATCTCACCAAAGTGCAGGTTTTGAAGAATAGAGTTTCTGGTTCGTTGTTGACGAAAAATCCCTGCTTTTATTTTCACTCGACAAGTAAAACACTACCATTTTTTAGTATTCAATTTCGAAATTACTTGCATCGAAAATCAAAAATGAACAATCTAAGGGATGAAGTTACAGTCAAAAATTTACAATATACAGCTCTCATAAAAAACGAGAAAACAGATCTTGAAATCACCACGAGATTTAAGACTGATTTTGAAAAAGCTAGTATGACTGATGATCTCAAATACTCCATAAATTATGCTGTAGTGTCAAGAAACTTCAAGAATTTTGAAGCTGCTAATGAAAGCAAAAATTTCAATAGTCTCACAGCATTGGCCAATGCGTTAAATGAAAATATCACTTTCAAACAGCCGTGCGATTGTGTAGCAATGGAAATTCAGACCAACATGACACATTTTGGTGTGACTACTACGATAAATAGAATTCGAAATGAAAGTGGTTCTATTGTCAGTTTTGATGGAAAAGACTCTATTAAAATTAAAAATTTAAAGCTCGATACAATTATTGGCCTTTTTACTTTTGAAAGATTCGAAAAGCAACCAGTGGTTCTAGAAATTGATATTTCAATTGATCTTTTGAAAAACCCCGATTTTGATGTTAAGAAAATCGGTGAGAGTGTATATGATTATATCAAAAATTCTAATTTCAAAACAGTCGAAGCATTAGTTCTGAACACCAATAAACTAGTCTATACATTGGCACCAGAAATATCTAATTGTAAAGTGGCAGTTTTGAAGACTAACATTATTGATTATTGTGATGTTGGTGTATCTTCTGAAAGAAACATTGAGGATATCAAAAAATTAGGAACTGACATTATTCAATTTGATGAAAAGGATGTAACGGTTGAACGATTTGTCATTCCGAACATGAATAAGGAAACCATTGATTTATTTTCGGATGGAAATGAAAATGATGTTTATATTGCATTTGGATCTAATCAAGGACATCAACTACATAACATTCTTCAGGCAATAAGGGAACTCAATGAACATCAATATATAAAAGTTGTTCAAACTTCATCCCTTTACAAGTCCAAGCCTATGTATTATTTGGATCAACCAGATTTCATAAATGGGTGTCTCAAAATACGAACTACGTTGAAGCCTCATGATCTTTTAAAAGTTCTGAAAGACATTGAGTATCAGTCATTGAAACGAGTCAAACATTTTGATAATGGTCCAAGATCAATTGATTTAGATATTATACTATTTGACAAATACATTGTCAACACACCCGAATTAAATATTCCACATATTAGGATGCTTGAAAGGTCCTTTGTACTTGTTCCTTTATGTGAGCTTATTCCTCCTGATTATATCCATCCTGTTACAGCAGAACCTATATATGATCATTTGGAGCAGTTAATGTTAGAAGATCCAAATTATAATAGCGAAATACAGGAATCTACCGATTTGATTTCTCTTGTACCATTACCAACATGCTTTCCAATGTTGGACGAACATGATTTGAAAAATGAATTAAAGGTTAGATATCTTGAATATGATTTAGTTCATTCAAAGTCACCTACACAGTTGATGTCCATTTTAAACGTTACTCCTGACTCATTTAGTGATGGATCTACTGATAATTTGAATATTTTGAAAACTATAGAGAAAGTGCATGAAATGGTTGCAAACAAAGTTGATATTATAGATATAGGAGGATGTTCTACGAGACCCAATTCCCCTCAACCAACTGTCGAAGAAGAATTAGACCGTGTTATTCCAGTGGTCAAGGAAATAAAAAAGGCGTATGGTGATTCAGTCATCATTAGTATTGATACATATCGCTCTAAAGTTGCAGAAGAAGCTATTAAATTAGGTGCAGATATTATCAATGATATCAGTGCTGGCACTTTTGATGACAATATGTATGATGTTATTGCCAAATATAATGTTCCATATGTTGTTAACCATACTCGTGGAAGTATTAATACCATGACTAAGTTCTCTAAATATGAAAGAACGGATGATGGTGAAAATTTGAGGGTTTACAATGATAGAAAGTCTCACGATGACGTTGTTGTTACTGAAATTTCAAAGGAATTATCAAAATTGATTTCTAAAATGTATTCAAAAGGTATTAAAAGATGGCAATTAATTCTTGATCCTGGTCTTGGTTTTGCCAAGAATTTAAATGAAAACTTAAGTGTTATCAGAAACTTACCGCTCTTTAAAAAATATAAGCAGTTTAACACTGAAACAAGAGAATTTATTAGCTTTGATTATCTTCCTATTTTATTAGGGCCATCAAGAAAGAAATTTATTGGTACTATAACTGGTAAGGAAACAGCAGCTGAGAGAATCAATGGTACTAGTGCATCAATTACAGCTGGAATTGGATTTGGTGCAGACATAGTTCGTGTACATGATTTCAAAGAAATGAAAGATGTTTGTTTAATGGGAGATGCTATTTACAAGAATGTACATAAATCGATAGAATGAACAATTTTTTTTTCTAAATTATATAAAAAGAAAGTATAATGGTAGTTCATTATGATATAAAAAAAATTAAACAAGAACAAGAAGAATTGAAACTTTTCAAAAATTTAACTATCATATACATAGAATGGTATGCATAGAAAAATTCCTTCACACTCCTCTAATAAACAACAACTACAACTTCAAATAAATTAGTTTGGGCAATCTCTTGAGATGTGACCTTCTTCGTTACAATTGTAACATGTTTTTGCAGGTGCACTAGAAGCAGCAGCTTTACATTCTTTAGAAATGTGACCAGTTAAACCACAGTTATAACATTTTGGACCTGATGCCTTACAATCTTTTGCAAAATGGTTTGCACCACCACATTTGTAACATGAAAGACCTGCTTCTTGAGTACAATCTCTTGAAATGTGACCAGTTTTACCACAAGAATAACATTTTTGATAAGATTTAACAGGTAAAGGACATTCACTTTGGACATGACCAATTTCTTTACAGTTGTAACATTGCTTTTGAACAGTTTGCTTTGGTAATGGACAATCCTTAGATTCATGGTTTGGTTGCTTACAGTTGTAACATAATCTTTCAGCCTGATCACAATCTTCAGCCTTATGGCCAGCTAAACCACATTTGTAACATGTTCTTGGGAATCCGGACATTTTCTATTTTATTGAAAGGTAGATTATTCACAGACTTCCAAAAAAGCTTAAATGCAAAGCTAGTTAGGATTGTCCAAAACTCGTCATGATTTTCATGGGGTTAGTGTTAGCAATTTACAGTGCGGGAAATCGCGGTGGAAACTGAAAAATTTTGGAAAATTTTTCATTGTGGATTAAAATATCAGAGCAGGCCAGGAGGCTCAGTACTAGTCTCGGTATATTTGTGGTAAATGGTTATTGTATTGTATTGTATTGTTCAAACTAGACAGGTTACACTAAGAGTTAATCGAAAAGATTATCGGGACTAGACGGTGGTGATACTTCTAGATCTGACACAGATATAAGTTTCCTCGTTGAAGAGTATTTTGGAGAATTCGGTATTGTACTTTTGGACGATTTTCGAATTTTATTATTCTCTACGGGGTGAGAATCTGAAATTTCGACTGTTTCTACGTCATTATTATTATCATCATCATCATCTACAACATCTTCATTCATTTTAAGAGGGTAGGCGTTAGTAATGTATAATCCATACTCGTTAGTTTCTTCCATTTCATCATATGCTTCCTCAATGTCGTTTATTTTGCTGTATTTCATCGTGAGGTTAGCAATAACTTCAGGTACTAAAACGTATTGAATGAAATTAGAAATCCCCCAAAATTGAATAACTTTGTTATATCTAACTTTTTCATTGATTAATCTTGAAATTGTTTCATTGCTTTCAATGACTTTACCAATATGGAACCCTCTAACAGCACCAATATAACCATAATATGTTTCCTTTGGCAAATTTGCTATTTCTGCATCTTTTATAGTTAATAATTTTGAAGACTGTTGCAGTTTCTTTGCCTGTGTATAAAAATATGATGCTTTAACACCATTTAAAATATTAACAACAGTTTCTGAATATTTTTCTACAATACGACCAATATCATCTAATGATTTTATAATATCAGGTCTAATATAAGATTTTGTTTTTGCACATTCGTCTACCAATTCTTTAAGTTTAGCTTTATTATGAATTAATTCGTCTAAAGAAAATTCAGAAGAATGATTTTTGGTGTCATTACTACTATTATTTTTAAGGAATTTTTTGATTGTTTTAGTTGTTTTTTCATCAGAATCAGTATCAGAATCATGGATAGTTATAGTATTTTCAATTGAATCTTCAATTTTAACTTTATCTCTTTCTCGTTTTTCTTTCACGTACATATCCAATTGAGCTTTCTTTGGCGATTCATGAACTTTATCAAAAAAGCTAGCAACTTCATCAGAAATAGAAGTCAATAATCCAGATTCCAATGGAATATTAGCTTCATTTGTTTTCAAATCGTGAATCACAACAGTATTTTTCCTTTTACGTTTCTTTGGTTGAATTACCGTTGGAGTATTTAATGAATCTCTTGGAGTTGGGCCAGAGGAAACCAACAATTTTCTTTTCTTTACTTTATTTGTAATGTTCCAATTACTTGGTTCTGGTTGTATTATTCGTGAAGATTTTGCTAGATTATTTTGAGGTGGTAAAATAGATGTATTTTTCCTTTTGTTAGTAAAAGTTTTCTCATCATCAAAATCATCTGAATTGAATGAAGAGTTTGATAAACTCCCCATTCTTTTATTGGATAATGACATTGTTGATAAATGGAAATATCGTGTAAAAACAAGCTCTACAGTTTTCCATATAATGTGTCTACATGGAATTTCGGAGAGCGTACGAAACAATTTTGGATACTTTAGAATATTCGTTGAGTTGCCACATTGGAAGACATACACAACCACACAAGCCAGACAATGTCAAGTGTAGAGAATAAATTGAAGAAATCATTGGCAAGATTTAGAGAAAGAATTGATAATGGTTCTTATTATGAAGCGCAACAAACAATTAGATCTATTACCAATAGGTATGTACATTCAAAGAATTATGAAGCTGCAATTTCATTATTATATCAAAGCACAATGATTTTATTGGAAAGTAAACAATATGATGAAGCAGCAGATTTATACTTATACATGCTTGAAGTTTTCGAAAACTTTAGTAGTGAAGAATTTGAAAAAGATGGAATTAATAAGGTAATCAGTGTTTTAAGTTTATTTCCAGACACTGATGCCAATCTACAAAATTTAGCTAAAGAAAGTAACAAATTTCTTATTAATAAATTAAAGAATCCAGTAGGATCACCTAGAGTTAATTTTCTTATAGGTACTAAACTTTTCAATAGTGGTGATAAAAAGTTAATTAATCAAGGTGAAAGATATTTATTTTTAACACAAGAATTAAAAGCATTAGATATGATAATTGAATTTGAGATTAAATCTTATGAAATTGAAGGTGAAAAGAATAAAATTGGGATTTATTTTGCTAGGGTAGTGATTCCATATTTAATGATTAAGAATATTAGATTTGCACAATTAGGTTTAAATAAAATGTTACAACATTTTGAAGGGACACTCAATTATACAAATGTTGATGATCTTAAAATTTTTGAAACTGAAGGGTCAAATGAAGAGCTTAATAAAAGTTTACAATTAATTAATTTCTTACAAATGTTAATTTTATTATTACAAAGAGGTCAAAAGAGTGATTCTAATATTTTCTCTGTTTTATTAAAACGTTATCAAACGATTTTACAATCATATGAAGGATTATATGAAAAAGTGAATCAAATTTCAATTACATATTATGGAGTTTCATATATTAGGAAACAAACAAATATGTTACAAAGCATGATGGGGAATTTACTTGGAGGAAAGTAAAACCATAAATTTAAATTAATTTTCATACAATTAAATATTACAAGTTTGTAATGTAATGTAATGTAAAACTGAATATTTTGAAAAGAGTTTATTAAATTTTTTTTAATTTGAAAGTAAAGATGTAAAGAGAACTAAATAATTCTAAAAACAAACAAATTGCTTATCTTAATCTTCTTGCTTCTCTTTCGGATTCCATCAAACATAAAATGTCGTTTTCTCTAACTGGACCCTTGACATTTCTGACAATAGTTCTGGAAGTATCGTCTAAGAATTCAACTCTGACTTGGGTGACACCACCTCTAGAACCGGTTCTACCAAGAACCTTGATAACCTTTGCTAAAGTAACTGGAGTTTTGCTGTCCTGTAGTAAAATAGATGTTAGTAATTCTGATCACAAGAATGTTTCATTTCAAAATGGAAAAAAGAGTGTTTGCAGTTTGACCGAATAGTGAATATAATACGTAACAAATTTCTAAGTCATAAATGATGGTAGTAACAATAAAATTTTCACTTGTATGAGATATTGTAAAAACGCCTGAAACTTGATGAGTATTGAAAGTTTGAAAGTAGTCCAAAGCATGGGGTATAACATCTCCATTCCACTTATTAATTTGTTTGATAAGTACATACCATTTTGATGTGTATAAGCTTCTGTGCTGTAAAGAGACGATTCCAGACACACCAGCAGCTTTTCTTTCTTTCCCAAAGCTTTTGGTGAAAAAGTTGGCGTGGGGCGAGCGTTTGCAAACGAAACGAAGCGAAGCAAAGCGAAGCGAAGTGGATTATTGTTGCGTCGTTTTGCGCGTGGTGTTCTCCAATGCCGGGTAATTTGAATTTTTAATTAGAGGAAAAGAAGGGGAGGAGGCTCAGCGATCATGAGCTGGTTTAGGCCCGTGATTTGAAGGGTGGGACCTTGACAAACAGCCCACCTCTGGAGACCTTCTGCCTGTTTTTTAGGCCATTATTGACACTGCAATGGCATCGAAACTAGTAGTATTTGGTGGTACAGGGTTTTTAGGAAAGAGAATATGTCAGACTGCAATCAACAGGGGTTGGAACGTCGTTTCCATCTCCGGTTCAGGCCGGAAACCTCAACCGTACCCGGCAGAAGACGGATCTTGGATAGATAAGGTTGATTGGAAGAAAGGAGATATTTTTTTGCCAGAAACTTACAAAGATGAATTGAAGGATGCAAAGAGTGTGGTTCATTCAATTGGTATTCTATTAGAGAATGATTCATATAAGAAAATAGTAGGTTCTGAAGATGGTGTAATTAATACTGTCAGTCAGTTATTTCACAATAGTGGTATTGGAAGTTCACTCAAAACAGAAAATCCAATGTCTAAGAATCCAGAAAATAAAATTTCAACTAATGATGAACAAAGTCCTATAATTGACAAAACTTATGCAAGGTATAATACTGAAAGTGCATTAGTTGCCGCAGAAACATTAATTGAAAATAATAAACTAGAAAATGTGCATCCTTCATTTGTATACGTTTCAGCAGATCGTGGTTTTCCAGGTTTACCATCCGGTTATATTCAAAGCAAAAGAGAAGCAGAATACGAGCTTTATCAACTTCAACCAAAATTAAGACCAATTTTTTTAAGACCTGGGTTCATGTATGATCCATCAGAAAAACATTCCGGAAATTGGAGAAATAAGATTAAGATTAGTTTGGATTTGATTAATGCTGTTAATGATAAGTTAATGTTTAATTTACTTGATGGCATCGTAAGACCAAGTATCTCAACTGTAACTGTTGCCAAATGGTGTCTCGATAAAATTGAAGATGATGAATTCCATGGACCAGTGATGTTTGATGAGATGGTTAGATCCGAGAATGATGTTTAATGTTTGCATATTTATAAATGTTAGTACTACATATATATAATGAAATCAAACCGATAACAATAAAGCTATAAGTTTCTTGGAGGCTCGACTTTTGTTTGTAGATTTACCTATACCGGACTCTTTTATAATCTTTAATACACCAAAGGCAATGGTATCAATTAAGTTCTAATTTTAGATGATCTTCTTTAACAGGAAAGTTAGGCAAAGAAAAGATGAAGAAACTCTTAAACAACTCAAACCTTTAGATTACACGATTGTTGATATTAACGATACATCCTACAAAAATCATTGGATATTTAAAATTGTACTTTTAGGATCAAGAAAGGCACCAGGAGGGAATCCAGCAAGAGATCATCTTTCTAATGAACGTACAGCCCTAGCTTATATCAGAACATGCCTTAATTTGGTGATGTACGGTCTTATCTTTTTACAATTATCGAAATACATCAATGCTACACTCAATATCGATGAACTACTGAATCAAAATAGCCCTCTACCTATGGCAATAGTAACACAATTGAAATCTATGATAAATACTTTAGATCGGTTTGCCCATCCTCTTGCTGCATTAGTGTTCTCATTATCATTTGTTACATTGATTATTGGAGCGTACCGTTACACACGAATGCAAATGCTTTTACTCTCCCCAAACGACGAATTCGAGTCAGCCACCTTCCTCTGCTGTGTTATCGGAGCAGGGTTCCTTGCTGTCTCCATCACCAGTGTGGTCTTCACCAGTATACTATAATACCTACTTCACTCTCTTGAAATCACGTGCATACACAGAGGGCTGTGCCTGAAACCTGAAACCCACAAACCCTCTGCCTTCCCGATGCGGAAACCCTGCCGCCTCACGCACAGCACCGATTCCAAACCCGCGTTTTCCCCTTTCGCTTTACTAATGAAAGCTCTGTTTTGTGAGACTCTCTGTGGCAAGATATACAGCTTCTACCATAAGCACACTTACAAATACATCATGGTATGTACATAATAACTAGGGGAAGAGATTTCTACAATGGTTTATTTGAAGAAAGATATCGTTTGTTTCTCATATCATCAAGGTTTATAAGGTATATTAAACAAAAATTCCCATTTACAATTAAAGAAAAGAATATTAAAGAACTTATGAAGGGAATTACATATAAACTATATTGGGTCATAATTACTATTATCACAACTATAAAATTATGAAAAATATATTGGTTATAAAGTATTTGCACATCAACAATCAACGTATTTCAACTAGCGATATCCTCCCCATTTAATCACCTTAATCATCAGGTTCAATTTACTAACTAATTACTATTTTTATTACAGGGTAAAGTTCACGGTTCCCTTGCAAGAGCAGGTAAAGTTAAGTCTCAAACTCCAAAGGTTGAAAAAACCGAAAAGCCAAAGAAGCCAAAGGGAAGAGCATACAAGAGATTATTGTACACCAAGAGATTTGTTAACGCAGCTATCACTCCAGGTGGTAAGAGAAAGATGAACTCTAACGCTAAATAAGTTTGTTCAAATTCAAATTAAATTTCCTTTTATCAGTTTTATATCTTGTCTAACTAATAAAAAATTTTGACAATTTTAAGTTAACAAATTTATCTATTTTACAAAGAATATTTTACAATAATTTATCGATCAATTTTTATTAATTTCATAATATAATCATCATCAACTGATTCTTCACTTTTTCCTACATTATCCTTAACTATAAGGTTAGCAGATTTATAATATACCATATCATTAATCACATCCTCACAACTACTTTCCACTTCTAAACACTTCATCAGTAATTTCAAAAATTTTATAGCATGTATTTTATTCATTGAAGGTACCTTAAACTCTCCATCTTCTTCATAATAGAAATTGTTCACAACTTCATTAGTTTCAGTTTTAGTTATCAAGTCAATACATTTCCTATTATATGCTTTTAACCCATTGAATTGTCTATCAATTTCATAATTAGTGAAACAATTAAACCCCTCCTCCAAACTAAGAATTCTTGTTAAATAATATATCGTAAAAGGTGGTGAATTTTGAAATTTTGATAATAATGATTCAATCTTTATTATAAAGGAGTTTATACTACATTTTCGATTCCCAAAAGGTTCAAAATGAAAGTGTTCACCATTTACTCGGAGTACATCAAAAACAAATTGTTTAATAAACTTTATAATTTCGGCTCGTATTTCGGACCACTTAATTTCATGGTTCTCTTTAATAAAACATCGATCTCTTTTAATAATGGAAATCCAATATTTTAACTTAGTACTCATAATTCTATCAACATCTTCAGAATAGTCAATTGCCATTTTGTTGCTGAAACAAAATTCGACCGACTAGAAACTTGACACCAAACTCTATTTCCAATTCTCAATGGCTTCGAAATTGAATTTGGGTAGAAAACCGTTGCCTATTGAGAAATTCAAATTTGATCAGCGAAAAATTGAAATCGATCGAATTTTACAAATCCCCAAATTCTTTCTCGAATCAATTAATTTCACTTTTCTTATTGTTCTCTGAGAATTCACTTTTTTACATGTATTTTTTAAAAATGACATAAATTAATCCCAATTAAACCACTCTACTTTTTAGACTCAAAATTACCACTTCCAGTACTTTCAGTAGGAGAATTAAATGATCTAGTGGATCTTCTATATGAACCATAATTTCTAAATTTGTTTTTATTATAACTGTTCAAAGAATGTCTTGGTGATCTTGGATTCCGCGGTGATATAGGACTATTTTTCAAAAGTATATTCCCACCAAGCTCACTATTGTATGAAGTACCTAATCTTGTAGACCTTCTTCTCGTCTTATTAGTCTGTCTCAACAGTTCAAAGCCAAATAAATTATCATTCTCATTCTCATTTTCATTACTAGACTCAATTATTAATGGACTGTTGGTAATATTGTTCTCCATAGATAAATCTCTTGCAATCTTTAACGGCTCAACCACACCGACTATTGAATTTTTACGACTTTTCTTACCTCTGTTAAAAGCTGAACTAGTAGGTGTACTCAGAAGTGAGGAATTTGTACCACTAGTAATGTTTAGCCCAACATTCAAATTATGATTACTTGATTTTCTATTGTATCTAGGAGATACTACCCTATCAGTAATTGGTGATCCAACGTCTGCCAAAAGGGTTCTAAATGATGCAGTAGAGTCAATTTGATAATCATTATCCATTCTCGGTGAACTCATATCAAAGTCATAACCCCATGTATTTGATGTATTTGTTGTTGTTGTTGTTGTAATAGTGGATCTTGTATCAACAGAACTGCTATATTTATGTCCTTGAATTTCCTGTCCGTCTTTGGTAAAAAATGAGTCCAAAGTTTCCAAAGTTGCTAACATGTTGCTCAAAGAATCTTTTTCATGTACTGATGCATTATCGATGATATGCTGTTCTTGAATTTGATGTCTACGGTTAACTTTTTGTTGAACTTCAGGTGAAAGTGGATTTAGCTGGAAATATTGAGATTCAGCAGATAAATATGGTGCATCTGACAAACTCAATTTTCCCTCAAGCTCTTGGTCAATATTTTTCAACATATTGTCACTGCTACTATTGTTCTCTTCAACCCCTGTATTCTGAGTGCAGGTCAAATACACAGAATGAATATTGTTTCTTGTAATTGCAGTACTCACATTCGACATAGGAACAGACCAACCACTCTCTTCAGGAATACCGAAAAGAGTAGCAATTTTATCATAATCTTTTCTCATAGTAGGATCTCCTGCTGACATCATCAAATAATGTTTATCAAATGGCGAAGCTGATATGGAAGCAGCCTCATCTAGTACTTCAAGGGCTTGATCAACATATTCCGTTGAAAGAAGTCTCAACAATGGTGAAATTAAATCAGCACCAAAACCTCCAAATTCTTCACTACTGAGGTCAACAACTCTGAAAATATGCTTTAGTAAATCCATCACTTCAAATTTTATCCAATTGATTTTATTGAATAGCATACCTAGGAGGAAAATCAACGTTTCTGCCGCATATTGAGGGAAAAAATAACGTTTCAATATGTTTACTATTTGACTCAAAAAGTCTTCCTTGTTTCTAAATCTTCGCTTTATCAGTGATTCAATAATTCGAGAGAGTCCCACAATTCCATTTTGGTCAGCCATTTCACTCAAACTATTTCCAGCATTCACAATATCATCATTGAATCTCTTGGTAGTGTACGCGTGTAACAATCTCGGCATATTAGCGAGTAGTACTAACAACACCCGATGCTTTCCTTCCCCAATGATCTGACTATTGTGAAGATGGTTTAATTTAGATATCATTTTCAAAGTTGGTTCGTAAGCATTCGAACTTTTGAGACCTACCATAATAATCTTTTGCAAACCTTCAAATTTCCCTTCCCATTTAGGAGGGAATATTGCACTTAAACAATTAACCGTATCAGGGGAATTGAAATCAATCTTTGAAATAAATTTAGTTAAAATTGATAAAACTTCAATAAACTCGTTTTCGTGAATTGTAGTGAGAGCAGCAACACCAGACCAAAATAACTGAGGGAACGCAATCAATTGTTCACTGTATAATTCTGAAGTGATAGCATTCAATGTCATTAAAATTTGCATAGAAAAACCTTGGATACCCTCATTTTCATCAGATATAGTATTCGTCAAACAAGATAACATATCTTTCAACATTGATTGATCTAAAAATGATATTAAGCATCTGAATACTTGAAATGATCTAGACGCCAAGTGCATGACCTTGCAAGTTGTTGCCCATTTAATCGCCATAATCGACCAATCCTTTTGAATAGATGGAATTTTTTCCTCAAAAACTTTTAAGATATCTCGGACCATCGTATCCATCAAATCTGGGACACGACCATTACTTTTAGACATCGTTAAATCATTATAGTTCCATAAATTATTGGACAGTTCTGAATTTCTCAAAATACCAACAACCTTTTGACCGAGTTCGCTGGATGAATCACCGTATTCATGAATCAAATGTATAATCAAAGCAGCCGCTTGATCTTGAACAACAAATAGTTGGTGATCCAGCAAGATTATAGAAAGATGTAAAAGTAGCGGCAAATTTTCCCTGATTTTTTCATTAGGAATTAAAATCAGGTCAGCGAGAAATATTATTGACAATTCACCAAGAGAAAAAGCAGGGATAGTAGTGGATGAATTCTTCTGAATGAGTCTCGAGAGTTTGGCAACATACGGTAGTTCGGGAAACGATTTCTTCTCAATTTCAGAGATCAAAATCTTGCTTATCTCTGGTTGATAAGGAATCATAGATTTTGGTTGCATATTTGAAATCAAGGTTTCAATAAGATTGAACTTACCTGGAATTGTAGAGATTGAAACAATAACCTGCCTCGAGCATTCAATAAAAGCCAAATTTTTCAATGCTAAAGAGTTTGCAGTAATATAATCATAAATGGTTTTTACACCTTCTCCTTCACCAGCTTTGTCTGTTCCCAACGCCACCCACAAAGCTTCTAATTCGTTTTGAATTTTGTGACTGTATTTCATTGTAATGTCAAAGAAGTTCGACAAAACAACTAAATAGTTATCATGATCATTGGAATTACTTAAATCCAAATTTGCTGTTTGAACCCATGGTAATAAAATTGCAATCAAATCTCTTCTAGGACCCGATCCAACCACATTAAACAGCATAGTAAGCTCAGATATCATCTTGAATTTTTCTTCAGGGTGGGATGTAGCAAAATATGTAGATAATTGGAACAAAGTTCTTTTGTATATAATCCTGGATCTGCAACAAACACCGTCAACATAACTGGCAATGTTATTTGTGTTATAGAATTTCTTCTCCAAAAATTCTAGCAGCGTTGCAGCTGCTGAACGTACATAATAGTTGTCGGATCCAGATGAAAACAAAGCTAAGGCAATAGATCTATGGATCGAATAATCAAACTCGACCCCCTTTATCAAAGCATCGGTAAGCGTGATGAAGTAATTACCTAAAGCAGAATCATGAGTGTAGCACTTTCTAATAATCAGTTCAAATATTTGATTCACTTTGCCATTTACCATTAAAATATCAAGCAAAGCATTTCTGGCCATTTTAGAGATCTTTTCATTGTAAGTTTTAAAAAGAGCATCTAACCATGAAAAAACAACAACAAGATCAAACGAGTCGCAGTCATTTATTATAGGACTACCAAATAGAGAAGAAATGCAGCCAATAGAACTTAGTTGCAACTGATGTCTCTGCATCTCTAATGAAGCTTGCAGGTTAAGTCTATCATTTTCTACAGAGATCGCCTTTCTCATAGAATTATATCTGTCTGAAAATAGTCCACTTTTACTACCGTAACCGGTCCACTCAACCATGAAGTAAAAGCATTTCTTTCTCAGATTGAAATCAAACCATTCTTCCGTTTCCATATTTTTGAGAAGTTCATTTTGTAGAGTTTCCATTATATTGCAAAAATACAACCTGAGTCTTTGATATTTGAAACTGCATTGGGCTACACTTGTAGATAAAACCAGCAATAAGTTGGAAATAAGCGACGTCAATTTGTGTAAAACTTCAGAATCGAGAAACATTTCATTATGTTTTGAAAATCTGTAGATCACTTTACTTAAAATGCAGCATATTTCTTGTTTCAGACCCATGTCAGTAGAGAATTCAGATTTCATTGGATTATCCCAATGGTTAAGAGAAGAATCTACACTTTGAACAAATGTTTTGAATATATTAACGTTCATACAGCTCAACCCCTCCACAAGTGCATCCCTCAATCTGGAATTAGAAGTAGTTAAAAGCGGAACAGTCATTTTAAAAATGGATTTGGCACTGGTAATTTTTTGATGCTGTACAGTGAAAAGCTGTTGGGACCTTTTTCTAGAATGACTTCTGTTTAGAGGAGAGTATATTGATGATGCCGATGGGGAGCCATTATGTTTTAGTTCAGGAATGTGAACATGTTGATCATTTGTTGTAGTTAACGAAACACATGCGATTTTCAGATAAAGCATGTAATCCCATATTATAGCAGTATCTGCAACACTTCCTCCTTCATTGTTGATACGAACAATTTGATCATAGTATTGCACTAATCTTATGCAACTATGTGACCTAGCAATAGCAATTTGTATTGGACAGGTCTTGGCCAATTTCTCCAAAATCTCCTCAAATATTTTGAACCACAAAGCGGCGTCAACACCATGACTACTTTCAGCAAGTTTGATTATAGCATTTTTTTTTTCATTAGATGCAAATTTGGAATATCTTTTCAATTCTGCTTCACTGAATTGCGACTTTTTCTTCTTTGCAAAATCAATAAAGCTCAAACTGCCAAGAATTTCGATTATTCTGGTTCCAGATTCTGCGGCAAACTTTGATGGAAGCCGTCCGTGTCCTTTGCTAGAATCTTGGTCTTCTGTTGATAAAAAATAAATTGCTTCATCAAACTGAGGGACAATTCTCAATATCTGACATCCTAGAAATCTGATTCTAGAATCGTGGCTCAACAAAAAGAACAAACCGTTACCTTCAACATCATCAATCAAAGTAGCCATATTTTTAAGTTCAAGATGCTCAAATTTCCTGGTCTCGTGAATTTCTTCTTGAACAAATCCACGATTAACATTGTACATAGTATTTGGTTTTTCTTCCGTGTCCTGTTCTTCTGTTTCCGTGAGCGAGTCTAACCAAGATTGCAAAACTTCAAGATACACTTCTAACAATTTCACGTAATCATCAGATGAAAGATAGTCATTATGAAAGCTACTTGAAATTTTTTCGTCCAAACAAAAAGCAATGGTTGCAAATGTAGTTAATACAACACTGGGATTTTTCTTCCATATCAAAATTTTCAAAGCATCAATACAAAACTGTGCAATGGTGCCATTTTCATTAATACAATTTTTGACTAGCAACTCAATTATTTTCCTGTATTGTGAAGAGTTGGCCGTATTTGCGCACCAGGAAATACAAGTGATTAACGTGGTAAAAAGTTCACTATTCTTTGATACTGTATCTTCAACGTTGTGAAAATAAGATAAACTAGATATTCTTTGATGAAAGCTGGAAGTGCTAGTTGCAGATGATGGAGTTGGTGGTAATGACCTGTATGCTGAGGAGAAATCCAATGTTTTGCAACCAACTTGAGTTTCCAAAATAAACATGATTTTTATGAGAATAGTAGAAATCTCTTCGTGAACTTGAAAGTTAGAATTATCATTATTAAATACGTTTCCTGCTCCAACATTGCTAGACTCTAATGGATCCAACGAATTTTGTATCACATCATCCGTAGGGTACGGAGGTTTTTCATGGTTTTCATGATCTGACAATATGCAACAATATGATCTTATGCATAAAATCAGCTTCTCATGATTTGTAATTTCAAAACTGGTGTTATTGAAAGATGATTTCAAAAGCGGTATGAAAATATTTTCAAGCGTATAATTTAACTGTGAATAAGCTATGGACCTGAAGAACTGTACCACTGTCTGAATCAAAATCGCATCTTCGGTCAACCATTGTTGCTTTTTAGGCACGTTAGGGAAAAGATTAATTGCCAAAGCTTCAATATTTCTTGTTTTAGAATTCAAAGTATCAGTATATCTAAACAAATATGCCCATATCAACCTACTAACACCAGTCATTATGACAAGTTTCTCAGATGGTGTCAATTTTGGTTTTAGCTTTTTGACAAGAGAGTCAACTACCAGTTTCCATTTGCCTTCAAACATTTCTTTTGGGGCAACTGAAAGCGCTGTGACAGCTAATGTCATGGAGCTACCCCAAAATTTAGTGGAATTAGAATTGGCTATGGCAAGGCTTTTTTTGTGTATTATATTGATGGCATCGACCCAAGTTGGATGATTCACTTCAGCTGTTAAACTTCCTGCCAATGACAAAAGCAACTGATTTATCACATCGCAATAAGATAGAAAAACATTTTCATTTTCACACCTGTAAAAGAATTTTGCCAAACTTTTGATAAAATCTGCACCTTCCTCAAACCTTTCTAGAGAGGAATTTGATAGTTGCAAATATCTCATACCATGAATTAGCAGATTCAAACTAGATTCAGAAAAAGACTTGTTGTTGGTGAATCCAGTGGGAAACTTTTCTAGATCAGCAATAAACCTATCACTCACACTCAAAAATGATTTTTCTGACATTTGCCCAATCAACTCTGATAATAGATTCCAGTTTGCAGAGTGAATTAAGGAATGACTGACTAAGTAAGGATCGATACTCCTCAGATAATTGTACATTATTTCCTCGAGACTCGTGTCTTCCATTAATGTAGAAGATGGTGATTGTTTGATAACTTCAATAAGAACTCTCCATAAAATAAATGTACTTATGGTAAATTGTCGATCTGCCTGCGTATATACAATCTCGGACTTTTGTACTTGAAGTTCTAAGACTTTAATGGCATCGTGAGTAGATGAAGATGCAATACTTTCACTGGTAGTACTTCTAGATATTGACAAGGTTTTTTTATGTCCACGGTGGGGGTGTTTAGAAAGTTGACTTTGATACGCTGCGATATCCTTTTCTAATTGAGATCTAGCTAGCTCTTTCAATTCAGATTTACCACGCCTCCAGTGCATGATAGCATCCGTCACTCTTTTAGGTGTTCTTCTTGCAATATAACCCAAGGATGATATAATTCGGTCAAAAGATGGATCAACTCCTTCGGATAATATTTCAACAATATTGGGCTCTTGACTTAAAGGAGTACTATTCAGACACAAGTTCAGTTTTCTTTCTGCATATTTTGTGAATTGCCTCACAACTATATTCAAAGTATAAGTGGGTGTATGTCCTGTTTGCGTGACTACTGTTGATTTGCTTAATGACATATTTGATGAACACTCAGGAGTAGACGTATTCGCAGGTGTCTGAAGTGGTGTACTTGAAATCCCATCTCCCAATCTAAAGTTCAAATTAAGCTGTCCATATGAATCATCCTTATCATTCATTTCATTAGTAGTTGTGGCGAACTTTTGTTCTTCGTAATCATTAGTAGACATATTTCGATTTATAAATCGAGTGTTATCAATGTTCTTATTTTTAGATTGCTCGACGATTTGATCGAGATCAAAAGCATCATCATCAAAATAAGTACCAACCTGCTGTTGAGAATTCATCATATTGGTACTAGTCTTTGAAATTTTAGCATCAAAATCACTAAGTCCTGGTTGTTTGAAGTCTTGATCAGTTTTCATGTTGGCAGATGTAGTGAACTCAGGTATTTCAATTTGTTGTATACTGTCACCTCCAAATTTAAAATCAGACTGAGACTTGATAATCTCTTCCTTCATGATAAAATGTTATGTAGTTCGAATGGTGCCAGTCTATCACAAACCTACCTTGTTACATAGACAACTGGTAGAAACTAAAAAAGGAAAACGTCTCAAAAATTTGGGTGGCTCGCCCATCTTGATAAAATAAAACTTGTACATTAACATGATCCCATGGTAACAACAGTGATGATTTTGGCTTGGTTCATAGTATTCATTCCATTTTTAACATATAAGAGCGTTAAAAATGATTACAAACTTACACAATCTATGATCTGGAGTTAGAGTTGTCCGTAAAAGCAACCATCACGAGAAAACGAACCTTCAATGCTAGTATCTATCCAATATTCATCGTGAACTACGGCAATGTTGCTTTTCCCAATTGACATTCCTCTCACAAACAAATGTGGAGGAGAATCTTTTTTCAAATTATTAATGGTTTTTAGCTCAACACTGTTGGCAGGCACACCAAAAAGTTGAAGTTTACTTTTCTGAATGATTCTGAAATCAAAAATGTTAGTTTTAAGAATCGGACCAATTGAGTAATCACAATGAATCTCCCTTATAATTCTACAACCCAATACAGATTTGCAAAAATTGCAAATGAAAGAACTCAGTGGAGGTTGTAGTTGATGAACATATGTTATTTTCAAATGCAATCTAGAATCCAGCTTTCCTATTGAGTTAAAATATCCAATAGAGTTGAAGTATTCAGAACGTTGTAACTTGAAACTTTGCCAAAAAGTTTTGGTTTTACTATTAACTATTTTTTTCAACATAATAGAATCAGTTGATAGTATTGATATTGGATTCTGTGAAAGTTTTACCAAATCTAAATTTTCTTTGCAAGACACTATTTCGATTGATCTCACACCTGACATAATACCACAAAGAGTCTCAAAAATGGTGGATTTCCCGCAATGTTTTGAATTAGAGAATGCAATCATGAAATGGTCTTCATAAGTCCATTTATTAGACTTTGGTATAGATAGTAATCTAGAAGCGACAGCAGAGACAAAATTGATTTGAAAGAACTTAACTTCATCTTTACTTGAAACTGTAGAATATGAATGATTGTTGACAGTAGAAAAGTCCGTATCCGGATTATAGTTATATGTGTAAAGTGGATCGACGTCATGGGGAATGGTAATTCGACTCTTAGAATTATTAGTATTTGTTTCATCCAAGTCAATTACAATCAACTCTTCAAATGAATTAGAAGGTATATGCTTCAGGCAATTTTCAACTGTGATCAAAGTCTTCAATCCCGTATTCCCGTATTCAAAATCTTCTTTCTCAAAGAAATGAGTTACTTTAATGTCTGATACAAAGAAACATGCCCATATAATTAACAAAAGCTCTGGATTTTCTGCCAGACTGCCAAATAGAGCTATGCATTTGATACCGTTATCATCAAAATTTTTAGCAATTAAATGCAAAATTGCATTGATTTGAGCCAGCGTATATCTATGTTTTCCAAGAGTAATAAACTTCGTGTCACTATTTTTGACGTCACTCAGAAACCCGATATACCAAATATCCTTTAAGCAACCATCTCTTATTTTGTAACCTGTTCTGAGTGACAATCCTCGTGTGATACTTGTGCCATGTGGTACATCTACTGATCTATATATAGCTGATTCTGATGCTTGTCGTGTTTCCGAAATAGATGTTTGATGGTTTAGTACAGATGGATCAATTTCTTTCAGTTCTCTGGCAAAATGCTTATATGTCAGGTAAAATACGAATATCGCAAAGAGCAAAACTAATGTAAAGCTCATTGTTGTTAGGGAAAACAAAACACCACAAATGATTATCGTTGTTAATCTGGGGTTAAATTTTGTGAGTTTTGGGTCCTTGTAGCTCGTTCCCCATCCAGGTTTAGGAAAAATTTCGATTAATCCAAGATCGATGACAATATTCAACTTTGTACACATAAATTAGAGGCTCTGGAATAAGAGGAAAAGTTATATGTTTTGATTATATATCTACAAACAAAATTTATGAAAATTAAATTCTTTTATTAGTATGATTACCATTCAAAAGGATCAGTGATGTAACTTACCATTGTGCCGTGATGAATTCTAGTTTGCATGTCAACACAAGTCCTTCTACAGACGTCGTTGAATTTAGGAGAACCACAGCAAACAACCGCAATTCTTCTTGTTCCACGAGGGTAATTGGTTTCAAAAGATTTAACTTTATTAGTGAGATACTGGGAGATGTCTAAACGACCGGCGTTGAGAGTATGGTGCAGATCGACTTCAACATCCGACTCCATACTCTTTGGTAAAATGCTATCAATTCTTGATTTGAGAACACCCAGTCTGCTGTTAAACCTGTCTGAATGGATGATTGAGAGCTTAACACTGTTATTTGGAAGACATTTTTTGCTTTTATATTGGACAAAATGTGAAACATAATTTAGTACAACGGTGTTACCTATACCACCAGTTAGCAGAATCACAAAGTCATAATCGTCAAATGTGCTTGATTCATAACTTCCATATGGACCTTCAAGAAATGAGAAGATTTTAATTGGCTCGAAACCATTTGCTTCAAGTTGTCTGTATATCTTTCTGGTTGTACCACTCTGAACTTGGACGTAAAATGACATCGATGATTCGGCTGAATTTGAATCATTAAAAAATTTGTCTATGTTAGATTTGTCTTCGGAATCACTGCTAGATTCGTAAGCATTGAAATTTTGATCGTGCCATTCAGCAGCTGTAAATGGGTGACTTGTGAAAAAGGGGAATACTGTGGTGAAGTAAAGGTAGTAGTAATTTCCAAAAGAGTTTTGTTTTGCATGTGGGTACATATTAGGTAAATTTCATTGTTTTGGATTCATGGTCTACTATTTCAACAATACATTTGGATTTACAACCTTTGAACTTGATGTAAATAATTCTTATAATTCTCATGACGATATCTAATGCCCAAACTGCAATCGATGCATAAAGCCATTGCAAATAACCACAAGAATATTTGAATCTAAGGTAAATATGATAATAACATCCAACAATGAATAGAGCAGCAAAAATGTAATGGAGAAACACGAAAATTTCATATGATAATCTACGAAGTTTGAGGATTGCAAGGGCAGGCATGATGGAGCAAATTATGGTAGCAACAATACCCCAAACAAAGTAAGGTTCAGCAGCTTCTTTTGCAAACGTAGAAGCATTATTTGGTTTGTGTAAATAATTTGCAGTATATATAATTGAATGAACAATTGCTTCTAATATGCAAATGATAGATACGTGCCTGTGAAAATGTTGAAATGTTGAATAGGACCAGCCAGTGAGCCATTGGTATGTTATTTCTGGAGGCAAATAAGATAAGTACAGGAATATTAGCAAATGATAAAGTACCCGTCCTGTTTCCAACGTACATACACATTTGTAAATACGTGTTATGTGGATACCATCTGAATTCCCAATATGCATGGTACGGAAATGCACAGAAAAATATGTTGATAATATAATAAGCTGCAATTGTTAGGGTGACTATTCTAGGTGGAACGTAATCGATGGGGATACCTTCAAAAAGAGACAAGGGAACCGAGCATTTTTCTTTGAAGAGAGCAGGGTAAAGGATGTTTTTTCTAAGGAAGATAAGAACAGATTTAGACAAGATTTTTTTATCAAGATGAAACTTTTCAATACAATTGTAAAAGATACCAACAAAAACAAGTATCCATGTGGTCATGATAAGTGTAACACCCATTTTTGCAGATGTAGATTCACTATTGAGGAAATCATTGGCAGACATGTATTGGTTGTTGAACAGTTTATCGTCAACAAGTAAAGGTTCTGTAAGAAAAGAATGATCTGGAATATCATACTTTGTTGGTGCACCTTAAGAGAGTGCGTCAATGAAAGAGGTTTCATTGATACCAGGTATTGTTTTCGATAAGGCATGAACGAATTTCCTATTTGAAACATTTGAAATTTCAAGACAATTGAGTTGCCAACACCAAGCAATACTGGCAATGTAAGGATAATTGGTAGCACGGCATTCATCACTAGTAGCATAATTTGGGGCTGAATCAAAATTTGCTTCCATATTTATCATATTGTTATTTAAATTAGCTGACTCTTCGATAGTCGAACAGGTAAGCCGATATGATGCAAAATATTTAATACAAGTATTACCACAAACATCTGGTGGATATAGATCGTTTTGGCCTAGTCCCAGAAGAGCATTTGAAGTGGCTGTAAATAATAGCAAACTCAATGAACAAATGTATGGAAATTTCATTAGCCGCCTAAAAAAAGAAAGGAGTAGAATCTAACGATCATTACCTTGTAAAAGTATTTTGCTTTTATATTTTTATATATTTATATATATTATAATATATAGGATAATCTGTTGGTATAATGATGAATCGTCGGTTTTCTAAAAGATAGACTATTTTCAAGGTTAAATTGCTCAAATTAAATGAACCTCGCGTTTGAGTATTGCCAGATCAGGACAACAATGGATTTGATTTGCAATATCGTTTGTTTGAGCATATGTGATCTAGGTGGATTGCTTGAAGTTATTACCGTAGGATCAACAGTGAAAGCGTCTCGACACTCAATTGTCTTTCCCCCGTATTCTAGCATTTGAGCCTTGCATCGTGTCTGAAATTTCTATCATCCCATTGGGGTAAAACTGGAACTAATTTAAAGAACAATCCTTTTCAACTTTCCTTTAATAAAGTACCATCTCCACTAAACAGTTTGATAATATATATTCTATCGTAATGACTTCTATTCTCACATAAAGGAGTCCAACATTGGGTGGATCTGAATCGCACAACAACTGTGCACCATGTACCTGTTTGGTATGTTCGCACCAGCTTGCATGTCTTGATGTTATTGTTAGATACACTGCGGTCTACATTCATCTATCTGCCTATGAAAAGACCACTTTATCCAGCTTTTAATGCCATTGGCTTTTGAGGATACCGACAAACTAACATTAGATACATTTTCCAATGATTCAGTTTCAACGGAGTTGATAAACAACGTTTTTGAACATTCAAATAGCTTGAGTAGTAACACCAACGACTCTTACTTCAAAACTGATAACAGTAAAGTTCAGTACATCGATCCTGTTCCTTATATCACATCTTTAAAAAATATCCAAAAAAGACTGAACCATTTACTTGACGAATGTGATCGAAAAACAGAAAAGAATCAAAGTATTGCATCTGAAAGACAACAATCGCATTTTTTGAATGTGGTTGGCGAATCTTCTAAAGGTAATGATTTAAAAGATGAGTTCAATTCTTTGTATAGTAAGGTAGAGAATTTGAGTCTTTCTAAAATTGACCCATTAGGGGAGAAACTGAAAAGAGCAAACACTTTCAAAAGAAATTCTGATAATATAATATTCCTTATGAAATGTTATAATCATTTCTATCTACATAATGAACCACCAATTGAACTTATAACAGATCACGGAGCTTCTAACTCAATAGAAACAGCGCAAACATTTTGTGAACTTTTGGTTATATCGTCCAAGCTTCTTGGTGATCCAAAGTTACCGAATGCTTCCAAAGCGAATCAAGTGATTACCGATTTTGCAACAAGCTTTGAGAATGATCAACTAAAATCATTTAACACTTACTATCAATCTAAAAATTTTGCTCGTTTGCAAAATGTTGTGAAAACATTATTCGCCTTTAATAATGGTGTCAACATTGTGCAGTTCTTTGTGAATAGCCATCCAATATTCACTCAGATGCAAAATAATGTAAAACAACATGTCAGTGAGGATTTTTGGAATCAATTACGTAATCCGATTGAATATTCTGGCGAGCTAGATAAAGCATCAATTGAATTGTTGACTACAGCAAGAGATACTATAATTTCTGAAATTGATTCAATTACTACAATCTTTTTAGATAATTCCAAAAATGCCTTCCTCACATTGATATCCAAAATTATAGAAAATATCGTTGAACCAAGGCTTAAATTTTTACTTTCCTCTGCCAATGCACAAAGTAGACTTTGTTATTTACGTACTCTTCAATTGTTTCATAATGGCTTTAACAATATTTTACTCAACAGTCTCATGACATCCTTGTTGAACAAAGATATTGACTTAACATTTGAATTTGAAAAGTTGAGCATCAAAACGTTTAGTACATACATCTCTGACAACTCCTACTTTTCATTAGAAAAGGAAAATTTGAAGTCATTGATTGATGCTCTAATATTGCCTTTTGAAACAGCAAATAAAGATGCTTACAAAGATCATAAATTAACAGAAAAAATTGAGCAGTTCAAACAGAAAGGCGGACAGATTACGGATAACAATTATGAAATTACTATTACTACTGAGGGAGGAAACGATTCTCTGTTAGAAGCATCAATACCTCCCGCTACATCAAGTGCATCTTCGAAACATACTTTTGATTTGTATTTGCCAGACAAACGTATTATTAAAGATAAAATGAAAAATGCAAAGAGATATGTTTCAACCTCTAAAAATCTGAAAAAGGTCTCCGGCGTATCGAGTTTTATCAAACTGAATGAAAAGTACTCTTTTTTTGATAAATCAAAGTCTTCTAAACAACGGAACGATATTGAAACTGCATTAATTGAATCGATACCTGAAGTTGCAGTTACTAGCGAAACGAAAAGCATCCTTTCACTTCAAGTTACACAAAATATATATATGTTGGTACTGGAAGCATTGACAAGATCCATTGATCTATTTCCGTCACAAATGTCAACGTATGCAGTTGAGATCTTCACCATTATGTCGTATAAGATAGGTCCTTCGTATATAGCAGTTGGCTTGGAATCGTTATATCACACTTATGTTGAACCTCATTTGAATAATAGAGGGGTTTTTAGCCGTGGGTCAAATATCAATATAGATTTGAAATTCTTGGGTCAATTCTATTATGTATTTGCACAAGTATACCTATTTTCCACTGTGGTAAAAAAATCATTTTATCCTTTGACAACTAACGAACAAGAAGCTCAATCTATCAGTGACACCTTTAATGACTTTTTGAAAGACGTTGAAATTGGTATCAATATTATAATCACAGATACAATAGATATCATAAAGGACACAATAAATACTACATTGGCCAAGCAATCAATAACTGATTACGCAACTTATAGTGCTACAGAAAGAACCCAAACAGCAGATGTTTTATCACAATATATGGAACGTGTACTACGTACCGTTCTACATGAGCTAAGTTTTGATCCCATATTGAAGATACGATGCGTCTCAAAATTGTCGGATTATTTTTTGTCTGCTTTAATTTTACACTTGAGTCATTTGAAGGTGACTATGGATGGTTTCACAACGCTTACTCACGATTTGGCCCAATACATACTTATTTTTAGTAACCTCAAGGTTGATGATTTTGAGTCGAACGATAATGATAACAAGTGGGAGAAGGAGCAGTTAGATCAAATACAGAGCGCATATAAAATACTTAATGAGCTTCCTGGACTTTATACTTGCCAGCCAGAATCATTGAGAGAATTCTGTAAAGAAGGACAATTGAGTCATCTGAAAAATGAGGTTATCAGGAATTTCATTTCTAATAGGGAAGATTTTCAAGAATGGTTCTACTCGCATATTTGACGTTCATTTTATACTGCACATCATATACTGCACATCATATACATAGATGATAACTACTTGTATTCTGCCGTGTTCAGTTCGGAAAGTTTTTTATGTAATAAGGTAAGGTGATTTTTTCCAGAATGGATTAGTAAGGTTTTCATTTCGTCTGTAAAAAAATAAGTGTAGTTTGTATTTCTTACAGGGGTTTGAAACTCCCTATGCTCCTTACTTTCTTGAAACTTGAGCGTAGACTCAGGGGTAATTTCGTAATTCGACATCAAACATTTCACCAAACATTTCATAGCAAGCAAAATTTTGGACATAACGAGGTATTTCAGCTTTTCTGTTTCGTCCTCGTTATCATCAAATAAATCTATAAGTATGTTGAATTGATCTCCAAATATATTTTCTTCTCTTAAAATAACCTTTTCAAAATGGTTTATTAGTTGCAGCAAGTCTACTTGTCTCTTGAATTCCATTTCATTCAAACTGACACACAGGAATATCATTTGATTTTGCACACTCAAAAGATCAGTTTTCGAAAGACGTTGAAACTTGTACATACTGATATTATTCAAAGCTCGGAATATTGCTTGTAATAATTTTTCCACTCTTTGTTTGCTATTTCTGGCATAAACGATTTTTGCAAATGAATTGAGAAACAGTTTACACTTGTCTATTTCTTCCAGCTCATAAGCTTTTGAGACATACTTCATTGCAACTTTGAAAGCTTCTGAGTAAGTTGATTCAATTAGGGTTTCAAATTTATTGAAAAGAAAAGCATGCATTTCAAGTGCAAGATGTTTAACATAAGGTGATTTTGCACATTCAAGAGCAACAATTGTAGGAAAACAAATTTTGGGATTAGAGAAACCAAACTTAACAACAAGATTCAAAAATTTGACTGCGTTTAACGTATAGTTAGTCTCAATATCTAAGCATGCATTAAGAATATTACTTAAGTATTTCTGAACAATAGTGGAGCAGATACCATCGTTCACATATTCTAATGAGTATCCATGGAATATTGCAACATCAAGTTTCAAAGAAGATGATCTTTTGACATCAAACCCGTTCTTTTTCAACATACGGGCTTCTTCATTTTCTAGTAAGACTAAAAAGGCACCAATAATTATGCCACTAATTTCGGCATCTCTTTTCTTGAATGTGGAATCAATTAACCTAGTTATGGGGACACTGAAGAAGAGTTTAGGATGAGAAATGCAAATATTCAGTGCATTTTTTATTGCTATTTTACGTACAGACTTCAATATCGAAGAGTCACAGAATTTCAAAATAAACTTGAGAAGAAAAACAAAAATGCTTTCGTTTTCCTTAAGTCCTAAATTTGATTCAGTAAAAATCATTCTGTCATTCTCAAAATTGCAATATCGACCAAAATTACCAACTAAATATAGTAAACGTGGAATCGCAGCATCTGGTTTGAAATCTCTGACAGATAATTGTAGCTGTGATATATACTTCAGAATTAGTTTAAGAGAAGAAATGCAAGCCTTTGATAAACTTGAGATATCATTTTCAATCGAAAAGAGCTTCCATAAGCATTGTATAGATTGTTCTAGCTCTTTGGAATTAAATTTTGTCAATCTTTTCAATAAGGATTGTTTGCAGATATTTGCAAATGTTTTGTTCAAAGTTTTATGGTGATCCAAAAAAATATTCATGATTTGCAAAGAATGATAACATATATCGCTTTTATCAAACTCATGGATTATGTAGGGCTGTAATGATACTATTTGGTGCTGGGTTATCAATGATTGATCATACTTTATTAGTGTAGCTAAAACTCCTAGGGTGGCTTCTTTGTTCAATCTTTGTGACTTCTCATCATCATTGCAGCCAACTAAATCCGTAATAAGAGCCAACAAGGAGTCTACTAACCTTTGCAACGAACTTTTCAGGTTTCTCTCTTTTGAATTTTCAAGGTCTTCCATGTTAGCAACTTTTTCTTCAAAAAATCTTTCAAATAGATCCCATGTTAAATTACCTTGTTGATATAAGCCCAAAAAAATGTTCACAGAAGAAATAGCCAATCTGTTTCCAGGGTTCTCGATAATGTTAGATTTATCACTGAAAAATAGCATTTGTACCATTTTTGTACACACCAGATCAATAATTCGATCATCTTCATCATCAATTTGCGAGAGTAGCGTTTGAATTAGTTTGACTTTAATAGTAATTTCATTAGTATTTGAAAACATTTTGAACACCAAGTTAGCTGTCTTTCTTTTCACGTTAATACTTGGTTCATAAATTTTTGCACATATTAAATCAGAGAATTCTGGAATGAATTGACTTTTAGATTCAATTATCTTCTCCAGAAGATCTAAAGTTGCATCAATGACTGTTGCTGATGATTCCTTTAGTCTAAGTTTAATCACGTCACGTAATGCAGTGTCTTCCACAAGCATAATTTCTCTATCAATAAGTAAGGTTAAATTTTTTATGGCATTGGCTCTTGATTTGACTTTAGGATGTTTTAAGGTCAACAAGATAAAGTTCAATATCTCAGAATAACGCGTCATCAGCTCATGTGATGATAAAAAATCAAGATACAAATCATGAAATATAGAATCAGTCAATGTATCCCCGTCATCTTTGGTATCATCTTCAACAAAAAACTCTTTGAGAGCCATAATTACTTTTTCAATTTTATTCAATAGCTTTTTCTTTTGCACTAACTTATCACCTACAATCACGTTTTTTTCAGATTTGAGCTCCATCTCTGTTACTTTTGAGAGATGACTCAATTTGTTAAATAATTGTAGCTGACAAAAATCAAATTGCGATCTGAAGTTTCTGTTAAACTTCATATATGTTAAGATTGGTAAACATTTGTTGTCAACAAAGTCCTCAAGTTCCGGAACTGATATAGTTTCATTGAAACATGGGAAATGATACTTCTGCTTAAATGTTAAAATAGTGGCACCAAAAGTACCTGTTATTTCAAATAAAAGAGCATGTGCGCTGGTAATTTCAGACAAACTGCACAATTGTAAACACATATCCAAAATACCATTTATTAGGTATGCTGTTGCTGGAAATTCAGGAAGGGCAACCATGGTGACAAGATCACTTATAATATTTTCTATTATCTTTTTAAGAGAGGGGCTGTAGGAATGTATTATTTTCTTGATGAGGTTAGAGCTGAAATAATCTACAGCAATTTTCATTGAATGAGACTCTGATTTGATATGGCTCCAAAAATTATCTTCTAATTCTTTCAATTGATTTACTTCGGATTTTTTAGTTGCATTCTTATTTAAAAATAACCATTGAGAGAATTCAAAATTTTGACTAAACTTATTGTGAGATTCAATCATCTTCAAAACGGTATATGTAATAACCTGGACAGTGTCACCAGATCTCAACTGCAAATTTTTAGCTTTAGATTTAAGTGGACTCAATAAATTAAGATTTTCTATGATTTCATTAAGTAAAAACTGTCTTTGATCTTCATACTTTGAGTAAATAGCAATTAGGATATGTGAAAAACAAAAACGTAACTCCTCTAAACTCAAGTTCAAACTAGATCTCTCTTTATTTTGAATAGTATCGGAAAATAATATGTCATAAGAAATGTATTCTAGTCTCGTGATTAACGAATCATCTAAAGTCAATACAGGCAAACATTCATTCAGAGTATCAGCCAAGATTTGAAATTGTCTGATCACCGGTATAACAAAGTCTGGAAGTTCATTAAACTCTGTTTTGGTAAAGATACTTTTAGAAAATCCAGCAAAAGAAACAAAAAACTCCACAACAGCTAATATACCTTGATCACCTGAAGCTATTTTTCGATAATGCTGGTTGGAATTTAGTATCAATAATATTGAAGCAGCGTGTATCATTGTTTCGTGTAATTGTCGATATTCAAAAAAGGATTGTGACTCTTCATCATTGAAAACAGTTTCCCATTCAATAGAGAGTAAATCTTTAACAATATTAAAACAATAGCTTGCAAGATTTACAAGAAGTTCAATAGGAATTGAATTTTGCCAGTCTGATTTGAACTGTACCATTAACTTTGATCTCACAAACCCAAGTATTTCGGGTCGAACCAAAGGGAAAGAATTAAAATTCGTGAATTGGTAATCAGCTGTGATATCATCTTCATCATTGTAGTCAAATTTTTCATCCAACAAAGCGTTAATGAGACAAAGAGAACGAGCAAGGTCATCATTCAAGTGAGACATCAAAACTGTTTGACTAACCTTTGTGTCATAGCAAAAATCTGGTTTCGTGGAAGTATCACATAAATCGTTCTCCGTTTCAATTTTCAAAATTTGGTTACTGTTTTCATTATCTCGATCGCTGTCAAACAGGTTTAAAGTTTGGTTGAGTGAATCAGATTCATCATGTAGATTATTCAACATCAATTTGGAAGCATTAATATGGATTTTAATAAAATCTTTCTTAGTTATAGATTTGACGTTTTCTAATAATTCATGATTTTTGATATTATTTGGGAATGCAGTTCCTGTAACAGGAGGAATTTTGAATTCCTTTATTAAAGGTTTTTTAAATCTCACATATTTTAGATCCGGATCTTCTGAATCACACAGAAATGTTTTGCAAATTTCGGTAGTTGAATCATTATCATTAACATCATCTTGTGAAAACAATAATGTCTCCGCAGGTATGTCAGCCTCAAATGGTAGTGAAAGTGGTATTAGAGTTTGTGTAGGTATCAAGAAATCGAGAGGATGATGAGCCAACGACGCCTCAAGACACGGTTTCCTCTTCTCTGACAAATCTTCCAATTTTCTCTTTAACATAATTTATTCTTTAATAAAAGAAAAATTCTATCGTCAGACTTTACCGTCTCAACCCTGTTTTGTATGATTCAAGAAAAAGATACAGAAGTGAGCCTCCTGATATATAAACTTTGCTTAAAGTTCGGATCTCAATCAATGAAAATTATCGAAGCTTTAAGAAGATTGACAAAATTTCCTCTTCGCGGAGAGTTCCTCGATAAAGCTCAGAATTTAGGCCGTTCCGTTTGTATTGCATACTAACTTCCGGGTATAGAGACATATTAAGTAGTTCAGACATTATGTCTACCCGGATTATAACAAGTAAAGAGCTATCTGAGAATGAAATTGAGAGTTTGATTGGAAAGCAAGCTGCTAATGAAATTTCATGGTATATATCAGAAGTGATTAATTCTCAAGTTGATTCTTTGAAGGATGTGCTTTCGTATTGCATAAAAAATTTAGATGAAGAAGATGAAACCCCATATAAGCTGCCACTTTCATCACACAACTCTGAATTTTTGAAAGGAACAATAACTCGGACAAATTTCACAATTACAGAGTTGCATTTGATTGTCACTTGCCCTCATTTCAATAATGGTAAGAAATTCGAGTTCACTTTAAGGCCTGAATTTAGGTTAATCATTCGGCAACTTCTTGACTGTCATGACTCTTTAGAGAGTGCAATCTTCAGCTTGGAGAAACTTGCAGAAAGTGCAGATGGCAAATATGATCCTAAATTGTTTATCCAATATACTGAGAAGCTCTGCAATCATATTCAAAATGCCAGAAATTCTTTGTCTAACCCAAATCCAGCATATGTATTTCCACAATTCAGGATTGATGGAAATTGCTTTGAACCCAAACTGCCTATAACGGGAGCTTTGGATTTTACTGTAGATAATGGTGATCTGGTTGTGGATTTTAAAACGCTATCAATAATTGAAAAGAAACCATGGTGTATGATTGTGGATACAAAGAATAGAAAGTCTTTTGCTGATTTTGTACGACAGAAAATATCGGTCAAAAGGAATACACCTATAACTCAGATCATTCAGGAAGAATACAATCAGTATCTCGAATGGAGAAAGCACAATCCAGATGATACACGTACTGACAATGGTCTTGGTTCAACTATAAAAAGTATATTTGGAGCTAATTCAGACCCATCGCTAGCATCATTAATGAAACATGCTCCTGAATTTTTGGAACAGGCTATAACCTTTGTCGATGATAATAATAATCCATTAGTTGTACAAGTTTCCCATAAATGTGAAGTGGTTACTGCGGACCCCGTGCTTCTCTCTATCAGTATCAAATTGGAAAGTATAGAAAAAAACGTTCTGAGAATCAGAGATAACATTTTAAACATTTATACCTCGGTATGAGTCTATTTAGTTGTTTATTGACTCTAGCCTTAGCTTCAGTAATTTTGATTGTTGTTGTAGGTTTAGCTGACGTTTTTTGAGACGTTCTATTATAGTGTCTAATCGATCTGAGTCTTTGTCTAGCATAGGTTTGACCATCTTCCTTATCTTCAAAGGTTTTTGAAGCACCAACGTTTCAGGTAATACATCAAATAAAACCCTTGTGTGCAACGTTTCATTAAACTCGTTGATATTTTTGGTTTTATCATCTAAAACACCCAGTGCATTCTCTAGATTTTTAACAGCTGACTCAAGAAGCTCTACCGACAACTCAAGGCCTGCCATATTGGCCATTTGTACCTTGTTTGACGAGTAGAGAAGAACAACTTCTCTTTTCGGTAAACAAACTTCAATTTTGACGCGGTCGGAGGCTTGACTATAATCTAGAAAGGTTATTGTCCATCCAGTCCTCGATATCAAGAAAGAGGGCTTTATACTGACAGGAACAAGTACATCATAGCGTATATGTTTCGATTACTATAGTAAAATTTCAATTTATGTAATGTAACAAATCTTTTGACTTGCCTTAGGCCCAAAAGTTCTCCGTATATATGTACAAATTTTTGTTTTACATTGTTGATTGCATAATGTAATCTTGTATATTCTTCAGCGAACAAATTGGTGAACTAAATTTATGCCATCCCTAGCCTACTCATCCTTCTCTTTCACACTTTTAACTAAATAATCTTTCAAATGCAGTCTAGGGAGACTACCATTGAGGCTATTCCTCCTTCTACTGCTTGTCCAGAGAAGGGGCATGACCAAGTTGAAGAAACGAGGCAGATAATCAAAGAGAAAAGTACTTGGTCTACTACAGATTATAAAAAGGCACCTGAACTCAATTTAGCAGCTCCGGTAAGTAAGTCAATTGACTCTAAACTTTTGAAAAAAATGAGGGAAGTTGAAGAAGCTAAGCGAACATCGCATCCGGCATCGTTTAGAGGGTGGAAAGAAGTTGTGGGATATGATAAAGATGACGAACTGACCCATTATGATCAAATAATGGACCTTTTAACAAGGGCCACAACTTTAGAGCAATATTTACCAGAAAGTATGTATGGTGATTGGTATCATGGTATTGTTGTTATCTTAATTGCAATTGGTCTTTGTGGGACAATTGGGAAACTGAGACTCAGCATGGGTTATACTTTTGTTGTGACGTTATTAGCCGCTGCATATTATCGTTCATCTATCAGAAAGTATAGGTCTAAACTTAGATTAGAAGCTCAAAAGGAGTTTTCGGTTCATGCAATCGAAGACGATTTTGAATCGATGGACTGGCTAAATGTTCTTATGGATAAGTACTGGATTTATCTAGAACCCAGCATTTCTCAGCAAATCACTGAAACTGTTAATCCAATGTTGGCAGATTTGGACCAAATTCCAGCATTCATTAAAGCTATTTGGATTCATTCTTTGACACTTGGTACCAAACCACCAAGAATTGATAGAGTGAGAACTTTAGATGGTACCGCCGACGATGTGACTGTTATGGATTGGACATTATCAATGATTCCAAATGATATTGCAGACACCACCTTGAAACAAATGAAAAGTAGAGTTAATCAATCTGTGATTTTAAAGATGAAAATATTTGGTGTTACTATTCCATTTCTTTTGAGTAATTTTTCATTTAGAGTAAACGCTAGGGTCAGATTAAGAATGATGACTAACTTTCCACATATTCAGACTATCAATATATCTGTTGCAGATACTCCAGAGTTTGACTTTGTTGCAAAACCAATTGGTGGTGACAGTATATTTGGTTTTGAAATCTTCAATATACCTGGTCTATATCTAATGGTACGAGAAATGACTAAGAAGTATCTTGGTCCAATTCTTTTCCAACCATTATCTTTTCAACTAAATCTAGAACAACTTCTTGCAGGTGCAGGTGCAACTGGTGCTTTAGGTGTTCTAGAACTGAACATCAAAAATGGTACAGATTTGAGAGCTGCTGATACTTTCGATAATACAATCGATCCATATTTTACTTTTGGTTTCAGTGATACAGTGTTAGCTCAAACGAAGGTTGTTTATGATACAATCAATCCTGTATACAATCAAACAATCAGAATTATTCTTAACTCCTCTTCAGATCCCCTTGCTATCAAATTATACGACGAAAATATCTCTGATGGTAGAAAAGATAAATTCATGGGTATTGTATTGTTTGACCTAGAGGAATTGATGTCAAAAGAAGAACTTAACAATGTAACAGTTCCAATTTTGAGAAACAACTACAAATCTGGTGCTCTGAATTTTGATATCAAATTGATGAAATCACTCAGAGGTTCACGCTTACCAGATGGTTCATTTAATCCACCACCTGACTATAATACCGGTGTGGCAAAAGTTACATTATTGGGTGCAAGAAACTTTTCAGAAAATGAAGATGAGAAAAAAACCATTTTTGCAGAGCTATACGTTTCTGGGGAAAGCAAGCTAAAATCACCTGTTGCGAAGAACGTCAATGAAGCCAACTGGAACTGTAAGTTTGAGGATATAATATATGACAGAGCTAAATGTAAAGTTCGGGTTGTGATAAAAGAGGATTCTAAAAGAAGGAAGAAGAAGGTTATTGGGTCCACAACCCTTCGATTAGTAGATATAATAGATGCTTCCTATGTTGACAGTAGCTGGTTTCCTCTAAATTATGGATATGGGGAAGTTAGTATGTCTTGTAATTGGAACTCTATTAAAATTGCTGGTGTTTCTGGTGATATAGGCTATAACGACCCAATAGGTCTGCTCAGAGTTTATATTGAGAGGGCAGACGATTTGATTAATTTAGAAAGAATTGGCGTCATTGATCCATATTTTAGAGTTTTGATTAACGGAATTCAAAGGGGTAGGACATTAACAAAGGATTCTACAGTACATCCAGTTTACTGTGAAAGCATCTACATCCCGATTTCTTCCATTAACCAGAGAGTTACAATTGAAGGTATGGATGTTGAGAAACGTACACAAGATAGAACCCTTGGTTCTTTCCAGATAAGATTAAATGAATTTATGGACTATAATGCTAAAGGTGAGCCTATAGAAACTATTGGAGATATTAAAGAAGCAAGACTATTTCACAAGACTAAAGGTTCAAGGGGTACTGTAACATATTCTATGTCATTTTACCCTATCTTATCATGCGGTCCACCAGATGAGATTGAGAATGAAACCAAAGAAGCAAGAGAATTACAGGAGAAGATTGATTTAAAAGAGGAAGAAATGGCCAAGAAGAACTCAGCTGCGTCTGAAAATTCTGATTCTGAAGAAGAAGATGTGGAAAAAGATGAGCAAGTTATTGATATAAAAGCTAAGGAGCCACTACATGTTGAAGATCTTGCAAATTTTGATACTGGTGTGATTGTGATTACATTTTTGGGTTCTCAATTTAGCACTGGTGGGTATTTTCAAATATTCTTTGATAAAAGGGGACATTCATCATTTGAAACAAAAATATCTCCTAGGACTAATCTTAGATATACGTTTGATTATGTGATCAAGGAGCTACGTAAGTATTCCTTGATAACTTTAAGAGTTGCCGAAAAACCAGATCAAACATTGAATAAGAGTACAGAAAATGAAGTGACTTTATCTACACTATCATTTTTGCAAAACAGTTATGGAAAGCCTACGTCAGTTAATGTTGGTTCAAATATCATCAAATTGCAAACAAAGTATTTGCCTTCGCTGATGTCAGAGTTACCACCCGCTGATTCTATTGGTAATTCTGGTAAATTGGAAATAGAGGTTGTAAAAGCAACAGAATTGTTGTCGAAAGATTCTAACGGTAAATCGGATCCATATGTCAAAGTTTATCTGAATGGTGAGGAGTTCTACAAGACTAAAACTAAGAAGAAAACTCTTGAGCCAATTTGGAATGAGACAACTACGATTGACGTAGATTCTCGTGTTCAATCTACTTTACGTTTCAAAGTCGAAGATTGGGATATTGGTCCTGAACAAGATGATAAGATTGGTGAATACAGATTAGCACTGAAATCGATTGATCCGTTTGCGGAAGAAATGAAAGATTACGAGTTTTCCTTAGTTGGTGATGACGGAGAGGCAGCGGGTACCTTATTTGTGAGGATGAAGTATTATCCAGAGTATCATACACGTGTAAGTGCAGAAAAGTCACTTCCCGGTGCAGCAAATCTTGCTGTCGATAGCGCTGGAAAACTTATTGGTACTGGAGCTGAAGGTGCAGGGAAAGTTTTATCTTTTGGTGGTAAATTGGGTGGCAAAGCCCTTCATGTACCAGGTGCAATTGGTGGTATATTCAAGAAAAAACATTAGATTTTAGGTTATTTGTCATTCTATATAATAGGTAAATTGTATGAAGTTGAATGGGAACACGAAAAATAGGTTAAGATTTTAAAAAACAGCCTCGCAATGCTTTCAGGAGCTGGGATCCCAACCTCTAATTTTCAAGAAGTTATTATGAGCCAGCTTTTATTATATTGCGTCATCAGTGACACATTTTCACTATGAGTGACACTTGCATCGAGGAGAATCTGTCGAGTGCTGAGGTAATACATGCTTCGATTAGTGAAGAAGAAGCATCTGATGATGATTTTGGAGATTTCGAAGAAGTTGATCAAGAAGAAAATCTTGGATCACCACCTTCTGTAGAGATTGAGGATACAGTTTTGGTGCATTATTACGATGGAGATTATCAAAAAGAAAAGAAAGGAATAGATGAGCTTGTGACCCAGATATTTGGCTCACCCAAAACAGAATCTGTAAAACAAGAATACCAGTTTGAGCTTGACAATCGATCTGAAAAAATATATGAACGACTAGTTGCAGAGGATAGTCATTCCCATACAGGATTTATTTGGAAAAAGAGTGTGATTTACAAACAGATGCTTTTGAATCTTGATATTGAGGAGACAGAAATGTTAACCCAACAACATCGTGTAACAAGTGTACATAGCGATGGCACCGAGTTTCAAAAACTTTATGATAATGAGCAAACAGCTGACTCTCAAAATGATATGATCCGAATTGTGCAACAAGTACCAGATTTCAAAACTCTGGAGATGACGTCTGATGGTGATGAATTCAATAACATGCTTGATTCCACGTCAGAAACATTACAAAACGCTAAGGATACGTTGGTTTCAGACGATATTAAAGAGTTAGCAGATATGAAGAGCAAACTTTTGATACTAACTTCTATTTGGGACGAGCACACGAAGAGTATAAAGGCTGATAATGAGCTTTTCACGTCTTACGTTGAAAATTTAATTGGTAATACACAGAAAATGAGACGTGAGAAAAGGATACTACAAACTAAGGCGAAGGGAAAGTCAAGGAGGTTTAGAAAGTAATTTAATCATTATAAAGGTTCATCACCATATCTTTCAACGTACAAACCCAGTGCCTTGATAGGGAAGAGAAATTTGTAGTTTGGGTATTCTATTGCACAGGAATGATTGAACACACCTTCAACTTGCTCGAATTTCCATTCCCCAGTTTCGTATTGTCTACTAGTGATGAGATTGACAGCATTACGGATAACTTCCTTGTTAGGGTATTCAGCGAGTAAGAGGCCAATTAGTGCCCAAGCAGTTTGAACAACTAGTGACTTCTTTGTAGGAATATACGTGTGAGTCTCTGAACTCTTCATTGATTCACCCCAACCACCGTCCTCAAGTTGCCTGGATACGAGGAAGTCGCAACCACGCTTTACGACGTCACTGTTAGCGTATGTGCTACCTACTTCATGTAATGCCTCTAAAGCGAACATACCTGCATATGTAAAGCAAATCCCCCAGCATCCATACCATGATCCGTCTGGTCTTTGCGAGTGTACAATATAATCAATCGCTCTACTTATGGCTAACTTTATATCTTTGTCTCTGTATTGCGAGTGTTTATTAAAGTATGATAATCCGAGGACCGAAGAATCTGTGCATTCCACATATGGGTATTCTACCATAATATTACCAAAAACCTCAGCTGGATTGATGAGTTCCAGTAATGGAGTTGCCTTGATTTTCTCATAGGTAGAGAATGATCCAAATTCAAAGCTACCCACATTCTGCAATGAAAGAAGAACGTCTACGGCATCATGTAGTTTGTCCAAGTTGTACTCGTGATGGACGTCTGCGAATGCTGGAGAATTCATTACCATGATAATTGCCTTAATAGACTCTGCAGTACAATCTGAAACAGTGTAACCTTGTTCTTTCGTTGAAAATGGCCATGCTCCCTTTCGTTTGTCTCTAAAACTTCCTGGTTCGCATTCTGTATCGAATTGTGATCGCACAAGGAACCTGAAAGAGTTGACAATAACGTCATGGTATTGAGGAAGTTCAGCTAAACCGGCGTTAAAAAAGTACTGTATGAAAAAGGCAGAATCCCATACTTGTGAACCGTTGGTACCCATGACAGTGAGACCTGACGGTCCAAGAAATAGACATTCTTTGTAACGTGCCATACTTTTCTTAAAATCTTCACCATCTGGACCCTGTACATGATAAAGAACAATAGAATTGAAGGCAGCACTCACTGGTGCGATACCAAGGTATTTTGTGTTCTTTAGTTCTTTGAGTATGAGCTCATACGCTTTGTTATTTGAATATTCAAGAACACGTTTTGGTCTTAACCATTTTTCGTATGCTACCATGAGTGAGTTGAAAGTGTTGAGAATTTTGGTGTGTGGGTAATAAAGATCAACACCGCAAACGTTGTTCCTGTGACGTGACCAATCTATCTTGTCAAAATCCTGGACAAATATTTCAGTACGAATTGTACGGAGTGTGTCATCAAGTTCGCACTGAATCCTTGCAGTGGAAAGATATCCTAAAGGCACATAAATTGCTCTCGTATGAACCCACCATTTCATTGGACGAATTGGAAAAGAGTAAGGGAGTGCAAAAAGTTCAGTTGGAGCAGGGTTAACACCATCCCAATTGTACAAGTTGAGAACGGCGAGCCATGCTTTCCCCCAATGTGGATTACCCAATGCACCAGAAAGTCTGTGAAGGGTTTTGCGAGCTTTCATACATGTTGGATGATCTGGTGGGACACCTAGAAGACGAAGAATAACGTAATTGATGGTAGTACCAAAACATGTTGATTTATCGACTTCATGCAATCCCCAACCACCATCAACTGGATGTGCAGTATTAACTATGTAACGAATAAGTTCTTGTTTTTCATGTTCAGGTATGGGGGTTTTAGTAAAGTAACAACAAACAACGTAACCAATAGTCATAAACATTGGACCTTTGTATTGAACAGGCCAAGTTCCTGAAATTGGGTCTTGAATTGTTTTAAAAAAATCAGCACCCCATTTTGTAGCTTCTAGTATTGTTTCTGGAGCAGATTTATTATGTGTAGGCGGTTCAAAGTCGGGCATACCAAGAAGGTATTTTGTTAAGTTATCCTGAGTGTCGTTAGAGTCATGTGGGTGGTAATCCCATTTTTGAGCACCTAAAGGAGTAGTACTCAATCTCCATTTGGAAAAGTCCGATTTAGGACACCCAATATCATCTGAGTACATTTGCGTGAAATGTAATGTGTAAGAAAGGTCTGTACTGGTGTTGCCTGTCGTTTATTTGATCTTGTATGTCGTATATAGTTTTCCAAGGTTTAATGGAGGCTCAGTACTGGTAAGGATTTTATGCATGTACATGATTACAATTATACAAAGTTCAAGATAATGTAGAGAATGATTCAGTCTTACCTTGGATACCATCAAATACAATACCGTTCTCAATTGGAATGTATTGTTGAGTTATTAATTTAACTATTTCTTGGGCAGCAATTCCACCGATTATAGCTGCGACATTATGTAATTCTTTACCATTTGCACGCTTGAGCTCGATAAACTCTGGCGATGATGTTATGTTATCGAATATTGTGAAAAGTCGTGAAAATGCAGCATAAATAGAATTGGTAGAAGATACATTTAGTTGTGTCCAAGGAACAGCGACTTGTAATTTGATGCGACGACAGTTGTAAATAAAAGAGCGGAGTAAATTCAGATCAGCTTCATCATCAGAGCGGTTTAAAGAATATAGAATTTCTTTCACGTAAGATTGGAAAACATTCAAATCATCTGCAGCTTTCTCTTCATGCAATGATTTTAGGGACAAATACGCATCGGTACTTGCTTCCATGTCTGGAAGTTTGCCCGTAAGGGGTAAAGTATGGAATTGTTGGTAAAATCGATACAATGCAGCAATAAGGATCCATTGAATCGATGTGGTTTTCTCAAACGGAGGTTTAGCTCGTTTGTCATTAAATACTAAAATGAGATCTTCTGGAAGATGTGATGGGTCAGCAAGAGCAAGGTGTGCCTTATTTCTAGCTTCTGTGAAGTTTGCAACACTATAAATACCTTCATACGACTTTTGAAGATTTGCAATTTTGGTTCGCAGTTGTGATGCAGTATCTTCTGGCTGATATAGTTTGGCAAGAAGTATGGCATATGGTACATCTGAGAGTGTATCTATTTTATTGATGTATTCTGCAAGTTCGGGCCATGGTGAGTTTATTCGAAGATCAGGTAGGATTTGAGAATGTGTTTGTAAAATAAGTCTATCTTTAGGGAGATGAACAGTGAGGTAGGCGTAGAAACCGAGTGAAGCAATAACAACGAGAGGAATACCATATCGATGAAGTTTAGCAGCCAAGTTCGGTAAATTTTCTATTGTTGAAACATTTAAACTAAAAATAACCAATGTGTAATCATGCAGGGAAAGCGAATCAAGATCAAGATGGGTATTAGTAAGAGGTGTAAGAGTTACTTCTGGGTTCAAAGGTTGCAAGTTCTCTGCAAGGACTTGGGCACGTAATCTGCCTTGAGTACCGTTTGGCAAGAAGAAATTTGCAGAGACATCAAAGTCAGTGACTACACCGTTATCGAAAATATCAATATGGCTGACACCGGGAAGAACGAGGTTCTTGAGTGTCTCTGTAGCGGCTGCGGAGATATTGACCAGTAGCACACGCGCTGCAGAAAGGGCATTCTGACCGTCAACGTTCCAGAGCCGCAACTGGCGGTCGTACTTAGACCCAAAGAGAGCGTCGTCGTGCATTGCGAGGGGATTGCAGGTGTGAGAGCTGTGTGTTGATATCAATGGATCAAGAAGAAGGTTGGGTTGTCTAAAGTATGAATTAACATTAACATGATCCAAAATCCCCAAACCACGTGACCGACATCCCCTCATCCACTCACGTGACTCCCCCTCCCGTAGAAACTCGGAAACCATTCTTACTTCCCCACTAAGCGGATGGCGTAGAAACCCGGCTGCGTGACCCCCAAACGCTAAAGCTAATCCGACTCAGGCGATCCGATCAGTCCAGTCCAGTCCTGTCGCATAAATTAATAGCTGCATTAATTTATGAATTTACTCCATTATCAGGCAGACACACCTCCGACGATCACTGCGACACTCAACCCATCACCACATGGTGCACCCCCTCTTCAACGGTGGTAGTATATAAACACTCCCACATTGCCATATTGCTATGTTGCCACATCATCTTCGCATCATTCTGATTTACTTTTATCCTCTTTTCTTTAGTCATATCATTGAATAATCATGCAAAGACAAACTATAAGACTCCTCTCTACTAGTGCAAAGAGATTACAAGCTGCATCCACATCAGTTCCAGAAAACTCTGGATCTTTTAAATCATTTGCTGAATATCGTCAATTCATTGTACGGAAAGATCCAGAAACATTAAAGGCACGTTTCAAGATTTTGTTTGCTGCTGATAAGAAGGCCAAATGTCCAGACTCTGAAGCAGAACTCAAGTCTTTTGGTGAACAAACAAAGAAAGTTGCTTACAACAACTGAAAAAAAGATCAGTTACTATATAATTCCTTTCAACCTTTCCTAAATAATCTATTTAAATTAAACATTTTAAGAAATAATCTATACACAAGTAAGTGAGTACATTATTCATACCTTACCAAACACCTTTTCTTACACCTGGTAATAATCCTTGTAAAGCTTGCATTCTAAATTGATAACGACATAATCTAAAATCTCTAATAACACCTTTACCTCTACCTGAATCTACACAACGACCACTGATTTGATTAGCCCTTGTATAATTAGGCATCGAATTAAGTTGTAATTGTGCTTCAAGTCTTACCTTTTGTGGTAATGCAGCATTACGTGCAATAAATTTGAGTGCACGAGTTGTAACTTCGTGTTGTTCAAACATCTGTCTCTTAAAATGATCACGCATTACACGGGTATTAACAAACGTAGAAGGAAGTGATACTGGTTGTGGGAACCGTTTCATTGGTTTGCTCCTGCTAGCTAGCACCTTTGCCATATCTTTAACCGCTGACATGTTGTTTGGTTAACTCTGTTAGACTCTATTCTATTATATTCTATTCCTTATTCCTTCCCACACCCACTCTCTTCACTTTGAATCTTTCCACTGCTAAAAAAAAAAACCTCAACATCACCAGCCCCACAAACCCCCACCAGCCCCACAAACCCTGAATCTTTGCGCCGATCGACCCGGATTTCACCAGCCACAATATACACAGGGCGGCTCAGCCCCTCAGTTGTTGCACCAGCCCCTGAAATTTTGCTCTAGTTGCTTTGCGCCCGCGCTCATTGGCCAGCGCTCACCGCTCGCGATTCCCTCGACTCTGAGACCACACTGCAATACATGCACATTCAAGCTGTAGTATAGTAGAGTTAATAACGTCTCTGACACCACTTTTCACCCTTATATTACCAACTTCAAATTCAGCAAAAATGCTTTCAAAGAGACTCTTTTCAACTTCATCTAAGCAAATGTCCAAAGCTGCTGTTTCTAAACTTGCTAATGGTATAACTATCATTACTAAATCTTCTCCATCAAAGCAAGCTGTTGGTTTATATTTAAATTCTGGTTCTAGATCTGAACATGCTTATAATTCTGGTATTTCTTCACTTTTAGGTAACCTTGTTAACTCTTCTTCAGTTGCAAAGGATGCTTTAAAAAATGAAGGTGTTAAATTTTATTCTTCAAATCAAAAGGAAGTTACAGGTTTAGTAACTGCTGAATTCCCTAATGGTAATGCACAAGGTGCTTTAAATGCAATCAAAAATGCTTTTACTAATTTAGAATCAATTGTTTCCGATGAATCAACTGTTTCTATTCAAAAGGAACGTTCAATCACAATCGCTGATGCTTTCGAAAATTCTCCAAAAGATATGGTTATTGAACACATGATTGGTACAGCTTTCCAAGGTACTTCCCTTGCATTACCACGTTATGGTAAATCAGAATCACTTGAAATCCTTCAATCTGAAGATCTTAAAAAATATTTAGGTCAAAACCTTGTCTCTTCTAATTTAGCAATCGTTTCAATTGGTGATGAAATTAAACATGAAGAATTAGCTAATTTTGCTTCTCAATTAAATATTAAAACTGGTGCTAAAATTCCTTTCTCTAAAACTTCTTTCTTAGGTTCAGAAATTAGATTAAGAGATGATACTTTACCACAAGCTCATGCTGCAATCTCTGTTGCAACTCCAGGTGTTAATTCTGTTTCTGATTACTATACTGGTTTAGTTGCTGCTCAAATTAATGGTACTTACGTTGGTGCAGATTCTCCATTCTCTTCATTTGTTGGTTCTTCACTTGCTCAATTCTTAGAAGAAAATCATTTAGTTGATAACTTTGATCACTTCCAATTGGCTTTCTCTGATGTAGGTTTATGGGGTGGTTACTTTGCTTCTCATAATATTGGTAATTACGATGAAACAATCCATTTTGCTTTGAAAAACTGGAACAGATTCTCTTCTGGTACTGTTAATGAAGCAGAATTTGCAAAGGCAAAGGCAGAATTAAAACTGAAATTATTATCTCATCCTAAATCACCTGTTGCATTATCTGATGCTTTAGCAACTGAAGCTTTCGCTTCAGGTCATATCCAATCTGATGCTGAAATTTTAGCAAATATTGACGCTGTTACTCCAGCTCAATTATCAAAATGGGCTCAAAAATACTTATACGATCAAGATATTGCAATTGCTGGAACTGGTCAAATCGAAGCTTTATTCGATTACAACAGAATCAGAAACGATATGTCTATGTTAAGATGGTAATCGATTTATTAATTATTCATTATTTATACAACATTATATATATATATACTCCACCTCCTTTACACTTAAAAAAACATTCATTCTCTCAAAGTTTTTGATCGAATCCATATTATAGATTATTAGATCAACAAAATTTCTAACCTCGAATCGAGAATTCTCAAACTTAACAAATTTGAATTGATTTTTCATTAAAACAAAAACAGGTCTGATTATTGCTAAACCAAAGATACACATAAACGTTAAACAATGTTTAGAGCATCATTAAGAACAACACGTTTTTCTTTTAAATCAACTAGATTAATCCGCAACTACGCTTCACCTTCAGGTGGTTCATCTTCAAACAAAAGCAATCATTTCCTTCCATTAACAATTTTAGGTCTTTCAGCAATAGGTATAACTTTCTACAACATCAATCACAATTCTAAACCACCTGTTCCATCGATTGATCCAACTAATTCATCACCAGATTCAAATTCATCACCTATATTTCCTTCCAAAACTCATCCAGATCCAATAAATGTTGTATTTGTTTTAGGTGGTCCAGGTTCAGGTAAGGGAACACAATGTAGTAAACTTGTTAAAGATTATCAATTTGTACACCTAAGTGCTGGTGATTTACTACGTGCTGAACAAAATACTTCAGGTAGTAAAGTCGGTGAATTAATCGCTCATTACATTAAAGAAGGTCTTATCGTTCCACAAGAAATTACAATTGATCTACTTAAGAAAGCTATTGAGAAAAATTATGAATCAGGTGCTCGTAATTTCCTTGTAGATGGTTTCCCACGTAAAATGGATCAGGCACTCAGTTTTGAAAATAAAGTCTCAGAAGGTAAATTAGTTTTGTACTTTGAATGTCCTGAGGAAGTTATGCTACAAAGATTATTGGCTCGTGGGAAAACTTCAGGTAGAGCGGATGATAATTTAGAAAGTATCCATAAAAGATTCAAAACTTTTGTGGAAACAAGTTTACCAGTCGTGGAATATTTTGATGATCAAGGAAAAGTTATTAAAATCAACTGTAACGAACCAGTAGATCAAGTTTACGCTCATGTCGTCAATCAATTCAAGGAGAGAAAAATTATATAGTTTACTTAGAAGTTCATTTTATTTCACTTTTCACTGTTTTGAATCTTGCATCGTCACTTTTGTATAATTTAGAAGTAATAATTTCAACATCAGGTATACTTTTAGTATAATTTAGAGTCCCAACTGCAACTAGTAATCTATATGATGCTTCAACATTATTAACTATTGTTGGAATTTTGATTAATTCACGAATAATTTCAATCACTTTATCATGCATGCCAATCAGTTGAAATTTGTTAATTAGAGCAGAATAGTTAAGAAGAAGAGTAGATACAGTAATAGGGAGAAATTTAGAATCAATCGTCAAATTATTCATTAAATAAGGCGTGAAAATAATCTCAAAAACATCTTCATCTAACATCATTTGTTCCCCCCAAGTCTTAGCTGCAAATGTATTGATCAAAATACGAATTGTCATCATCTCAATTTTTATTGTTGATGTTTTTTCATCTAATCCAGACCTTAGAATAGGGAATAACAACTCATTAGGTTTTACCTTGGTAATTATTGCACGAAGAATATCAAATCCTAATAATTTGTCTTCAAGTTCCCAATTCTTAATTATTCTCATCGATACTTCTTGAATAGCATTAAAATCTTCACAATTGTATAGAGTCTCTAAACTATCAGATATTTGACTCTCAGCAATTTGCTTGGAGTTTAATTTCTTGAATGCATTTAATAATTTAGCAACATCAGTACTTTCAAATGTTAAATAATCACGCTGCGGTAGTACACTGTTGACATTAACGGTTGAATCAAGTTTAACACCATCCGCATTTTGTAAAATGAAATCAACAATCTGTTGAAGGTATGATGAGGGGAGATCATTATCAGCCAAGAATTTATCGGCAACTTCATAAGGATTGTCAATTACATTAACTGGTAACTTTAAAGGTGGTTTACCATCTTCAACATCTATATTGAAAACATAATCATAAAATGAACCATTATAAAATTGCTTTTGCTTCCCGCTTGAACTTGAACTTTCAACCAATTGTCCAATCTTGTTCCACTTTGAATCAGCCCATTGGTATAATTCAACAGTACCAACAGCTGTCTTGATCGCTCTAGTTTCACCTTCAATTTTAGCCTCTTTCGATTGCAATGTTTCAATACCCGGAAGTTTCTCTTTATTAACATCAGCAACAGCTTCACTTACGGATGATTCCTCTAATGCTTTCAAAAATTCCGCCTGTTCCATCTCTGATGCATATCTAGATGATTCACGGGTAAAAACACGTGCAATAGAATCTGAAGAACCAGAAACAATGTCTCCATTAGACAATGCAAAAACTTTCCACACTGAAACACATGGTAAAATTATAATCTGAATACATTGGTTATCCCTCCATACCCTAATTGATCTATCTTCACCACAACTCACTAAATCACCATTAGGTAAAAGTGTTAATGAATATATAAAGTTTTGGTGTCCAATTAAGATTGCCTTAGTCTCAAATGTTATGCCATCCCAAACTTTAATGGTTGTGTCATTAGAACATGTAATGAAGTCTCCATTTGGTAAAACAATCAAATCTCTAACGACATCATCATGTGCAATTATACACTTTACCTGTTTAGACCCTTTCCATTTCCGTACTGTCCTATCAGCACCACAAGTCAAAATCTCATCTTTTGATCCATTAATAAATTTGGCCGACCAAACGGAATTTTCATGTCCTTTTAAATTGCACACGACTTCACCGGTTTCCTTATTCCAAACTTTAGCAGTGCAATCCCATGAAGCACTTAAGATAAACTTACCATTGACATCTAGACTACAGATATTAGCTTCATGACCAATAAGGCTATATTCATTCGCTGTATTGATATTACCATCAAAGTACAATTGAGGATTTGTCAAATTAATTAATTTATCATTACCTGCACACACAATCAACTCTTCACATGTAGTTTCATCTGTAAAAGTTGCCAAAGTATTAACAAATCCATCTGATTTGAAATTGATAACGGGAGTATCAAACTTCTCGGAGGCGTCCTTCCGCCAAATTCGGATTGTAGAATCTCTAGATCCAGTAACAATTGATCCGTCCTGTAAGGCCGTCACAGATCTAACATCATCATCGTGTCCCCTAAGTGTGGCTGATAACTTGAACATTTTATCGATTTCACACAATTTGCGCTTGAAGTGGATCAATCATATAAGAAACCAGCTCAGTAAGATCTAGGAGATGAATTTTCCTCCATTCGCCCAGCGAGCTTAACCAAGTTACCACCGTTCACTATTTTGTACTCTACTTTTTGCTATACACCATTGCTGCATATCATTTTAGATTAACGAATTCAATACCAAGATATTTGTAATACCTAGTTAAGTATCTACAGAGAAAGTACGTCAAACACTTTGAAACGCGGACAAGGCAAATTGGTTGAGACATGACATATCATTGAGTTAATCTCGTACGGCCTGCTGGTATTAAAGTTGATGCCACCTGATTGATACTTATATCATGGAGTGTTCAGTGCTGACCAGCTGGTGAGTTTTCATATCTAGATACTGTCAGGTTGCTTGCTATTTAAATCTAAGCTTAGTCAATACAAACGTAATTAGGCCCGACGCGACGAATTTTGCGTGCATCTGTGATTGTATGTGCAACGTTTTAATACACAGCTATTTTTAATCACAAAGCGTGTTTCAATGCATTGGTATCCTGTTTTTAACTGTCTATTAGCTACACATCGTCACAGTCTACCATGAGGTTTATGTGTAGAGGTGTCATTAGATGGACAGTGGTGTCTGTTGTTCTTTTGGGACTGTTGTACCTATTTACTGTTTCTAATAACCAACTCCCACTTTTCGACGTGGATACCATTTTGACGCCAAATGGAGATCAGGTTGGAATTCAATACAATCATAAACTTATGGATGAATCATCTGAACATAAATTATATGAAGAGACTACTAGAATGACATGGCCTGAAGTGCAAGCAGCTCTTGTTTTCGATAAATCTTTGCTTTCTAATCTAGGTGATAACATTGCTGAAGCTAATATGGATTTTTTCAGAGAAGTTTATAGTAAAAAAATTACTGAACCAAAGTTCATGAAATTAACGTATAATGAAGAAACTGATAAGAATGGAAATGTCAAAGTTTTATCAAAGGATGAATATCAAAGGGCTAATGCAACATTGTTGACATTGGTGAGAAACCAAGAATTAGAAGATATTGTTCACACTTTAAGACAACTTGAAACTAACTGGAATCATAAATACCATTATCCTTACACTTTTATTAATGATCAACCTTTTTCAGATGAATTTAAAGCAACTATAAAGAGACACACTAATAGTGATTGCTATTTTGAAGTAATTCCACCTGAAATGTGGAATAAACCTTCAAATATTGATGAAAAAATTGAAAAAGAGAAGATAGATAAGTTAAAGGAGAAGGGAGTTCAATATATCGATAAAGTTTCATATCATAATATGTGTAGATTCAATTCTGGTCATTTTTACAATATGGAAAGACTTAAACAGTTTAGATACTATTGGAGATTTGAACCTGCAACTGATTACTACTGTAAAATTGATTACGATTTGTTCAAATTCATGGAAGACAATAATAAAACATATGGTTTTACCATCTCATTATATGATAACCCATTAACTGTTGAGACATTATGGCCAACAACTTTAAAATTTTTAGAGAAACATCCTGAATATGTTCATCCAAATGGTGCTTTCAGGTGGTTAACTGAAAATGTCCAACATCCTGACTATGTTGAAATTACACATGGATACTCTACATGTCATTTTTGGTCAAATTTTGAAATTGGTGATATGGATTTTTACAGAGGTGAAGCATATTCTGCTTGGATGGAAGAACTAGAAAATGCAGGTGGTTTCTATTATGAAAGATGGGGTGATGCTCCAGTTCATTCTGTTGGATTGGCTTTATTTGAAGACAGATCTAAAATTCATTGGTTTAGAGATATTGGATATCATCATTCTCCATATAAGAATATTCCAAATTCTGAAAAATGTAGTGCTCCTGAAGATTCTGGATATTTTGCTCCTGAAGATGTTCATGATCAAAATTGTTTGAGTAACTGGATTAGGTTAGAAATGACTGCAAAGGAGCTCCAATCTTACTAATATCTGTATCCCATGTTTATACTAAAAATTTGAACTCTTAATAAAAGACAAAGACTGCGGAAGATTTTCTTGATTCTTAACTAGTATCCGGCAAACGTAATATTATAGATGTGACAGAAGAAAAACTACACTAATTCATAATTCATAAACAATATGGCAGAAAATAATCTCACTACCCTATTTGACAACATAAAATACATCACTTGATAATGCGAGTAAAATTTTGGTTATTTCAAACTGAATTGTTATAGTTTGTTACCTCTTTAGTCACACTCAATCAACTACACAATATATCTCGGCGTTAAATGCGACGTAATTGAATCTTGAAAACTTCTTTGCTGCTCACTGAATAATCATCTTCCCGTAATTATTTTGGAAAATCATCTAACCTTACTAAGAATGATCAGTTGGCATGTATCGGCCCCAACACACTAGAAAGCCAGAATTTAATTACCTCTTTTGGACCACAAAGGCTATTTTGATGGATCAACGTGGAGAGAAAAAAGCAAAAGGGTGGAGCGAACAATCCCGTTTGCGTTTTTTCCACTCTGGGCGCGGGAGAACATTTTGCAGTGAAAGTAAGGGAAGCACCTTTGGCTACTGAATACGGCAACTGAGAGGATTACAGCTGTCCTATTGTTTGTCTGGTTCAGGGCATTTTCCTATAGATACAATACCAAAAAGGATTACAACCAACTAATTCTGAAACAAAGTCAATCAATCAACTTTGAAACATCACTCGTCATTTTTCAGATGTGTTAGATTCTTATAAAATATTGATATTTCCAGTTCATTTTGGTAATCGTATCAATTTTACAGACTGACTATTTTCTTGATTTATTAAATTTACAAAAACATGTTGTTTTCTAAAATCACCAAACTAGCTTTGCTTTTAGCTACAACTTCCGCTTCTTATTTACCGGTAGCTTCAACTGATTCTCCGGTTCATGCATTAGAAGCAAGAGATATTCCAGATAATCTTCAACTCAGAGTTGTCGGTGATAAAGTTCAAATTGATATACCGGCAAGTTTTGGTCCTTATGAGTTTGTTAGAGTTTTTCAATCAGAAAGAAGTAACTCTTTTATTTGGGCAGCAGATGGTAGTAAATGGTTTCAATGTGATGCATCTAATACTTGTACAAGATATGGTGCAGCTGATACTAGCTATGTTTTAGATTCTCAATTTCAAGCTGAAGGAACATTATACAAGAATCCAAACAACGGAAATTTTGCTAGATTTGAAACACCTGAACTTTCCTTCCCGCAATATGGTATTTTTCAAATGGTTTTCAACGTGATTGTTAGGAAATCAGATGGATCATTGATCACAAGACCTTTAAGTGCAACAATTTACAAACTTAATCCTGCTTCTGCGGCTTATTACACGGGTGTCCCAACTACAATCTGTCAATATGATGATTGTGTTACTACAAGTGCACCATATTTGAAGGATACAGTGGTCACTACTGTTGATGGTGCTGCTACTACCATTGAAACCTATAAAACTATTTCATTTGAACAAATTACTGTTCAATCTGCACAAGTTACCTCTTATTTGGTTAAAGATGGTGTTGTTACTTGGGTTGTCACATATTGTCCCTTAACTGACACAACAACAACTACAACAGCGTTTCCAACAACAGTGAGTGATTGTTCGGGATCAACTTTGGAGGCACATTGTTCTGTTGGATCCACTATTGTTGCAGTTGGTGCATACATTGCCTCAGTTCCAACAACTAACTGTGCCTTTCCACTTACTGCAGAACCAGTTCAAGGTTCATTTGCTCCAGTTTTGTCAACCACTGTTTGGAGCAATTTTGAGTCAACTTCTGCTATTACAGTCACTAATATTAACTCTTTCCATTTAGAATGTCCTACAACCAGCACTTATCTTACCACTGTTAGCGATTGCAGTTCCAACATTGTTACTGCAACGTGTTTTGTTGAACCTACTTCAATCAACGTTGGTACAAATACAGTTACTATCAGTACTAGCTCTTGTAGTGTCCCAGAGGGGCTAACTGGAACGTTTGCAGAGACAACTTCTGTTACAACATATACTGATGCTACCATTTCTACTGAATTGACAGTTACTGACAATATTGTTCCAACATTTGAATGTCCAACGACATCATCTTCTACTTCATCTACTTCATCTACTTCATCTACTTCATCTACTTCATCTACTTCATCTACTTCATCTACTCCATCTACTTCATCTACTTCATCTACTCCATCTACTTCATCTACTTCATCTACTCCATCTACTTCATCTACTCCATCTACTTCATCTACTTCATCTACTTCATCTACTTCATCTACTCCATCTACTTCATCTACTCCATCTACTCCATCTACTCCATCTACTCCATCTACTCCATCTACTCCATCTACTCCATCTACTCCATCTACTCCATCTACTTCATCCACTCCATCTACTCCATCCACTCCATCTACTCCATCCACTCCATCTACTCCATCTACTCCATCTACTTCATCCACTCCATCTACTCCATCCACTCCATCTACTCCATCCACTCCATCTACTCCATCTACTCCATCTACTTCATCTACTTCATCTACTTCATCTACTTCACCTACTTCATCTATTACTCCATCATCATCATCCACTACTCCATCTGTATCATCTAAACTAGCAACCCCACAGACTTCATTTACCCCATCAGCTACTTTATCTTCCACACCATCAACACCATCACCACCATCAACAACATCAACACCATCAACAACTTCAACACCATCAACACCATCAACAACTTCAACAATTTTAACACCATCAACGTTGTCTTCTCTTTCATCCAATGAATCCACAACAGTTGAAACTATTTCTTCCAGCTTTACTCCTAATTCATCTTATTCTACCCATGTCACTACTGCTATCACTACAATTGTTACCGACTGTTCCTTCCATACACAAATTGCGTCATGTACTACAGGTATTACTGTCATTGTTGTTGGAAAAGCATCAGTTTCTGTAGATACTACCTCATGCTTTGTCCCAACTGATCTTACAGGAACGTTTGAAAATACCTCATCTGTTACCACTTACACTGATGCCACTACAACCACTGCCATCACAGTCTCTAATGGTATTGTTCCTTCCTTTGTATGTCCTACAGAACCACCACATTCATCAGGCTCCACTCTGTTGAGCACCTCAAGAACAAGACAGTCTACAGTCACTGTTTCATCAACAACAGAATCAACCATTACATCATGTGCCGATTCTCACTGTACATCAACAATCACACCACCTTCTAGTGATACCATTATATCAACTTCAGCTTCTAGTACCACCACTACAAGTCCGGAAATTATTTATGACGGTGCAGGTGCAAGAACTCGTGTTTGGGCACCATTAGCTGTCTTTCTTCTCTGTGCAATTTGAATTGTGTATAACCTTTCTTTCTTTTTTTCTTTGTCTAAACGTATAATTGATTCTCCCATATTTTTAGTGTACTGTTTTGATATTTGCAAAAGTTGGAGCTCCCAATATTCAACCTTGCTATTTTGAATTTGAGTACTACTTTTGAATGTTTCTCTTAAACGGCCGTTATACACTGCAGCAAAGTGATTACAGTTGCTACTCTTTATTGCTACCATAGCATGCACCGATGCTCCTAGATTAAACACAATGAATACATTATCACTAACTTTTTTCAGCTCTACATCTACATTTACACCCAGGTCTGGTTCTCATCTATGTCATCTATGTTTATTGTGGAATGACTTTCAGCTCTTCCCATCTGGTCGATCGTCGCAACATTATTGAATAGAAAGAGGCTCATCGAGTTGAGAAAATCAACAAAAATCTGAAACTCTTTTACAACGGCATTTCTTTTTGTGCAACACCAACCACTTCTACAGTTATAAACATCATCCATGCCCCGCTACCCTTCATCGACTGATAAGAAGCATAATTCAAATAATTTACCGTATCCTTCTACGGGCATACTTTCTCGGCTAAAAGGATATTTCTTCAAGGATAAACCTACAACTACATCGACTACACTTACAACAACTCCAGCACCCGCACCGTCTGCGCCATCTACAACAACTTCGCCATCATTCATCGCACCTCCAGACATTTCTACGGTCTCTAATCTTTCAACTAGAAACCCTAATGACACACTTTCCGAATTTTTCAACCGCAAAGGTGACGAACCACTTAGTGAAATTGAGGTAGAAGGTGTTCTTTCTTTAATACGTAAAGCTCAATCACAATCACGAACAGCTTCTGCCAATCATTCTCTACTGACATCATTTGATGCCGGAAATAATACAACAACGGTTCTTCGTAGGGCATCTTCCCACCTTCCAAAACCGGTTACAGTGCCGACCCCGACTTTCAAATCACGCGTTAAGACGCAACCATCATCGCGGACAACGTCATTTGCATCCACATCTTTCTCCGGAACCGGTGTCTCCAAACGTCGGATTATTTCTTACAATGCTTTAGACGCACCTTTCAATATTAAGCATCGTGGACTGAAGTCATTTATTGAACGCAAAAAAAGAGAGGTGGAAAATAAAGATACAACGAAGACAACAATTTATAAAGGCGGTAAAATAGATTTAAACTTTGAGGATACACCAGTACCTACAGTGGAGACTACAGTCAGCACACCTCATATCAGTTCAACCGCGAACAGTGTACTTGCGGTGCTAAACGAACTTGAACAGTCAAAAGAGGAGAAGGAGCAGAAGGAGAAGGAGCAGAAGGAGAAGGAGCAGAAGGAGAAGGAGCAGAAGGAGAAGGAGCAGAAGGAGAAGGAGCAGAAGGAGAAGGAGCAGAAGGAGAGGGAACAGAAGGAGAGGGAACAGAAGGAGAGGGAGCAGCAGGAGAGGGAGCAGCAGGAGAGAGAGCAGAAAGAGAGGGAGCAGAAAGAGAGGGAGCAGAAGGAGAGGGAGCAGAAGGAAAGGGAGCAGAAGGAGAAAGGACAGAGAGAGAAGGACCAGATGGAGAAGATACAGAAGGAAAGGGAGCAAAGGGAGAAAGAACAGAAACAGAAAAAAACACAATTAAAGGTAATACAAGAGAACAAAGGAAAAGAGGAAGAAAAGGTAGACTTTTCAACGGTAGAACATCACAACACCACATCACCAATTATAGAAGAGAAACTCTTGCTTGAAAAGGATGTGCAAACTGCAACTCAATCTATGAAGAATCCAGTTTCATCTTTCACATTCTCAAGCAATGAAACCCCACAATCATCCTCTTCAAAAAATAAGTCTACTACCACTGTAGAGGTAATTGAGTCATTTGTCTTTCCACAAATATCACCAGCAAAGCCTAAATTTGTTCAAAACCAATCACAGCATTCAGTACAAACTTCACCACAAATATTCAAGTTTCCAGAAGTGCCACCAGCATCTCCATCGCTCATAAAACATATTGCATCTCTCAAAGACGACTACAAAGACGTCTTTACTTTCTAATCTGTAACCATGTAACTTGATTGAAACTATAAGGTTCAAGCTATTGATTTAATAACCAGAAAGCAAAACTATTTATAAGGCATATAAATTTCTTAACTGTAAAGGCTGTTGGAGTTGATCAACTGTTTATACTTTGCATGGCAAGCATTTATTACAAATATAATGATTTATGTCGTTGAAATTGTGCTTGTAATATTAACGTCCCATGGTAGATTTTCAAGTCACGTGCCAGTAATCTTCATGAAATTTAACCCCTACTTTTTCATCGATCCAACGAACGAAAAAGATCCATATTATACCAAGTGGTTACGTTGAGCATCGGTCATGGCTGATAATACAAAGGACTCGGCTGGTGGCGATGACGATTACTATCCTTCCAAAAGGAATAGGACTCGTTTAAGAACAAAGACAAAGAAAGCTGTCTTAACAGCAGCTGAAGGTGTTGCTCTTCAAGAGGCTCTACGTATGAACGGTATTCACAAAAAACCTCTTTATAAGAAACTTTCGCCAGCGGAGAAACGTGAACTTGAGAAACGTGCTGAATTATTAACAAGGGATGATAATGATGACGATGATGATTTAAAGTTACCACCACCAAAATTCAAAAATCCTGCTGTTCAGCCAACTACTAAAATTCCACTTCCTTCACAAAAGGATGCTTTCAATGCAGCTTCTGGTAATTTTGAAAGATCAAAGGGCAAGAAAAATCGTAAGAGTAAAGACTCTTCTCTTGATACGTATTACAGTGACCGTCCATTTAACACGAGTAGCAGTGGTAATGGATCATCACCAGCACCATCCAAGGCGAAAACATCAAAACCATCGGCAACATCAACTCCTGAACCAAAATCAGTTTCTGAGTCAGCTTCCTCATCAGCAACAGCAGAAATTACACCAGAAATGGAAGCTATTATGGTAATGTTACGTAAAACTGTGGAAAGGAAACTAGTTGATACATTAGGAAAGAAAAAGGCGAAGAAGGCAGCTGCAAAATTTGACCTTGCAACGTTGATGCAGTTTACTTTAGAATCAGAAAGTGAATCAGAAAGCGATTCTAGTTCGGACTCTGAATATGAGCGTTATTTGAGGTACAAACAAAGCAAACAAAAGAAAAAGAAGAAAAGGTCAAAGAAACGGTACAGTTCATCTGAAAGCGATAGTGAAGATGATAGACGTACAGCATATTATACATCAGACTCAGAGAGTGATTCTGAATTAGAAAGACGTTCACGTAGAAAAGATAGGAAGGCTAAGAAGAGTAAGAAGAAAAGATATGAGGAAAGTGATAGTGAGAGTGAGGTTGAAGAACTCGGTAAGAAAGTGAAAAGGATGAGTGTTAGATCAAAAAAATATGATGATTCTGATTCAGAAGGTGAGAGTGAGGTTGAAAAGAAGAAAAGAAAGTCTAAGAAAAAGTCAAGATCTAAACGTGTAGATTCTAGCTCAGAGGATTTCAGTGAAGTTGAGGAGAAGAAAAAGAAGTCTAAACCTGAATCTAAGCCTAACCCAATGGAATCGGGCTCAGAAGATTATAGTGAGGTTGAGGAGAAGAAAAAGAAGTCTAAATCTAAGTCTAAGCCTAACCCAATGGAATCGGGCTCAGAAGATTATAGCGAGGTTGAGGAGAAGAAGAAGAAGTCTAAATCCAAGCCTAATCCAATGGAGTCAGGTTCTGAAGATTATAGTGAGGTTGAAGAGAAGAAGAAGAAGTCTAAATCCAAACCTCACTACTCTGATGATTCTGATGATTCTGATGATTTCTATTCAAAGAAAAGTAGAAAGAATAAGAAATAGCGTGAATTATATTTTATATAGAAAAAAATAACATTATAAGATTAGCACAGAATAATAAATTTAAGACTCTTCTAGTCAGTGTATACAACCGACAAACCTTCTTGAATAGTTGTTGCGGCCAAAGTACCATCTTGACTGAAAATTTCACCAAACATGATTGAACGATTTTCACCAGCTTTGATGTTTTTAACATTGTAATTAAAATATGAAGAAGTATCAATTTCTTCGTTAAAGTAAATAGTATGGTCTAATGAGACAGAAAATTTTGTTGTGAACATTTGATGCATATTAAGTCTCATATTTGCAGATAAATAAAAATAATCTGAAACATAAGCTATTGAAACCCAATTGAAAAGATTAGGATTTTTCAAAAATTCCTTATTTTTAACCCAATATCTTAAAGTTCTTTCTGAAGGATCAGCATTACGTTCATTCTCGGGAACCAAATCTAAATCAAACATATCAGCGGGTAATTTCCAAATACAAGGTTCTCTATTATAACAACGAATAACAGTTTCTTCATTATCCTTACTCTTCAAATATTCCATATGTTTTTTACCCATTGCCTTTTGAGACCAAGTTTTGAAACCTTCAGTTTGTGTAAGCATATTATCAAAATGATCAATATCTTTACCAATAACAGGTGCCTTTCTATGATGATTTAACTGGCCAACCATATTTGCAGCAGATCCTGACAACACATAAGTCTGTAATGAAACAGTTGCCTTAAAAATTAACCTATCGTTTTGATATAACAACACTTCATTTGTACAATAGTTTTTCCCATCTTTCAATGTTTTCACAACATAGTAAAGATGTGGATGAGGCTGAGCAGCATGAAAGAAATGACAATGAATGGAAATTGGTTTCCATTTCTTTTCTGGTGTATTTGTATACAAAAGAGAAGCAAGGACTGATTGTGCAGCCATTGTACCACCGAACAACCCTCTACCACGATAAGGGATAAAAAGTTCGGATTTGTTAATAAAAGTATCCTCAGAAATTTGTTCCAAATCAAGCAATTTCTCCAAACTGGACTCATCAATTGTGTTGTGGATGTCAATGTCATGAAGGTCGGAGAAAAACTCGGACTTATCACCACCTAGCGATTCCAAAGAAGTATTTGAAGAAGTCAGTGAGTCATTAGAGATGGTAGAAGTGTGAGTGGTTGGTTTGTAAAGCGTGTTATTAGCATTGTTGTTGTTATCGGATAAGGCTGCAACTGAGCAGTTGAACATTCTGGCGTGAGCAGAATGCGGGGGGAATAGGAATGGCAAAGCAGTAGTGTTATCAGTAGTGACGGAGTTGTTTAAAGCAGGCGACAGTGGGCGTTGTGGTGTCCTGAGAGAACGGGAGAACAGCACCCT
>JAJMKU010000002.1:400263-433656 GCA_030563965.1 Pichia cactophila
TTATCTATTCATGCTTTATCTATCTATCAAGCTATCGATCTATCTACATGCTCCGCTACTCTCCTACTCTCGGCGGAGGAAGGCCTGGTAAGCGTCGTTGGCAATGTTCACCTGGCCAACGCTCTTAAGGTGTTTCTTACCCTCCTTCTGTTTCACGAGAAGTTTCTTCCGTCTGGAAATGTCACTGGCGTGTAGTTTAGCCAAAACATCCTTCCGACGTGCCTTGATCGTCTCTCGGGCAACTATACGTCCTCCAGCTCTAGCCTGAATCACCACTTCAAACTGTTGAATACGTAGAAACTCTTTCAACCTTTTCACAAATTCACGGCCCATTTTGTCAATTTGTGACTTATGTAAGACAGTTGAAAGTGCATCAATACTGTTCCCATTAACAAGTAATTCCATCTTGTAGATATCACTAGGACGATATCCTGCATCATCATAGTCTAAAGACGCATAACCTTTTGTAACACCTTTCAATTTACCAAAAAAATCATCAATTAAATGTGCTGTGGGTATTAGATACTTCATCAATGTTTGTCCATTACTTAGATACTGCACTTCCACTTGAATACCTCTGTTATTGTCGCAAAGTGTCATCACACTACCGGTATACTCCTTGGGGAAAGTCATTAAGGCTTCCACATATGGTTCCAATAATTCTGAAACTTGACTCTTTTTAGTTCCATCAGGGAAATCATCAGGATTAGATATAATCGCTTCTGTTCCGTCCCTATATACAACTTTATAAGGAACAGTAGGTGCCGTGATAATCAAATTTTTACCATGTTCACTTTCTAACCGTTCTTTAAAAATAGATGCATGTAAGGATCCAAGGAATCCAAGTTTCCATCCTTGACCTAATGCATTCGACGTTGTACGTTGAAACACAACAGATCTATCGTTTAAAAACAAATGTTGTAAACTTTCTTCCATTTTCTTGAAATCAGTTCCATCCGCTGGGAAAGCTCCCACAAAAACCATAGGTTTAGGTTCTTCAAAACCGGCCAATGGTTCAACAACTGTACCAACTTTTTTCAATGTATCACCAACAAAAACTTTATTAGGATCTTTAAAGCCAGGAATAATATACGCAACTTGTCCAGCACTTAACTTAGGTAATGGTCTACGATCAGGGTACATTACTCCAACTTCTTTAACTTCATATTTTTCACCTGTCATACAAAACTCAACTTTATCACCTTTTTTAACTGATCCATCAACTATATTTACTAACATAATAACACCAACGTATGCATCATACCATGAATCAACAATTTGTGCACGTAATGGTCCATCTGGATTATACTTTTCAGCTGGTGGTGGTGGTACAGTTTCAATAATCTTCGGTAATATATATTCAACATTGAGTCCCGTCTTAGCACTCACATGTACAATATCTTCCCTAAACAATTCAAACGTTTCTTCAATTTGTTCCTCTGCTCGTGGAATATCTGCCGTATCAAGATCAATCTTGTTAATTATTGGAATAAGGTTAAGATCCATTGAGTAAGCAATATAAAAATTAGCTACAGTTTGTGCCTTAATACCTTCACTTGCATCAACTAATAATAATGCACCTTGACAGGATGCATACGAACGTATCACTTCAAGACGGAAATCAACGTGTCCTGGTGAATCAACAAGATGAAACATATAATCTTCCCCCTTATAATGATAAATCATAGACACTGTCTGTGCCTTCACAGTAATTCCACGTTCACGTTCAACGTCAAGTTTATCCAAAACTTGTTTGTTATCAACTGTCGGATTCACTACTCCTGTTATCTCTAACAAACGGTCACTCAATGTTGACTTCCCATGATCAATATGTGCAACAATTATGAAATTTCTATAATTCTTTAACGGAATTTTACTGATTCTTTCGTAAAGTTGTTCGTTCGTCAGTATAGGTGTTGGATTGTGTTTCTTGTCTAACGTATACTTGGTGTATCCTTTATATTCATCTGTGCCGGGAGTTATGGGAACAGTACTATTCCAACGAACAGGTAAACGTCGTCCTATCAGTGGAAAATTTCTAAGCCCTCTTATACGAATCATATATTCAATTTCCTATACTTAGAGTCACCAAAATAAGTTGATCACTTTTCCCTAGTGGTAAAATATGTAGGAAATGAAAAAAAAATGTTAATGGGTTGAATAATTTACGTAATACAGATCAGTTCTAATTAATGTTGACAGTACACAGCTTTATAATAATACAAAAGATAGGGTTCTAATGAAGCAACTCACCCATCGTATTTAAGTACAACAACAACAGAGTCTCCTCTGAGGAACATTTTTAGTACAAACCGTTCTCTCAGCACTTTTGTCCCCTTCTTCGTATTCCCCGTTGTTGATTCTTTAACATCTTCATACCAAAACTCCCGTACATTCTCCAAAACCATATTACAATGTTTGTCAAATGCTTTCACTTTTGCAACGAGTTTGTGGTTGTTTCTAAGTGAAATGAGTACCGAGTGTGCGTGTTGCACGGACTGGGAAAGTACACGCATTGGGCCATTTGTAAATTCATAATCTTCCAAATCTTGTCGTTCTAAAGGAGTCATTTCTGACCTTGGTTTGTTCTTGATATCAGACATGTTTGTCAATAGTTTGTGTGTGGAAAAGAGAGTGGGTGAATTGCTATTAAAAGCTTTGTGTGCATGTTAAATTTAGCGTGCGAAAAGAGTTAGAAAAGCGCTCCGACTTGTTAGCAAAACACTCCGACGTTTCTTTCATAATTCAAGATATATAACATAGTGGGGACAAGATGCAGGCTGTTAGACGACATACGAGGCAGGTACAGAACTTTCAATTTGGACAATGCTTGAAACGTGCACTTACAGGTGCAACAAACAGTGTTGGCACACAAGGGATTACAAACACGGGTTCTTCTTCACTCGGCGGAAATAATCCAGTAAAGAAAGAAAATACAGATTCATTGTCACAATCACATGTTGTGGAAACGCTGTTTACCGGGTCGAAACCTGGAGCTCGTGCAATACTTAGCGGTGGCGTTAAGCATGATGGTATGACAAAGGAGGATCAAAAACAAAGGTTTAAGTCTAACGCGTTAAAAGGGGGATTGAATAGTGGCGTCAATACTAATGTAAAGTCGCAGACGAACAATAATGTTTTGGGCCTTGAAGATGAAGTGATTAAACTTGAATCGTTCTTTGATAGTTATGAAACTGTGCAGAGGTTTCGTCGATGTGGATTTTCAGATCGTGAAGCGTATTTGTTAATGCGGTACACTTATTACAAACTCGAAGAGAAGATGCAATGGTTACGAGAGAATTATTCACCGAAAGTTGATTTAGAGAATGAGACGTATTTATTTGAAGCAGCTCATAGTGAACTGATGTTTGAAGTTACTAATTCACGTGAGATTACGTTGATGAATCTTACAAACGAGATGATTATACTCAAAGGTGGGTTTAATAATCTTGATGATGAGACAATTGCACAAATCAAATTAAATGATGATATAATTAAAATGGAATTGAATCAGTTTAAACATGAGAATAATCTACATCAAAAGATACTTAATTTAAAGAATTCTGACCTGAACAGTCGAATTGTTAGTGATATGGTATCGGGTTTAAAATCAGAGATTGAAACATTTCGTTGGCAACTTACTAGAGCTGGTATTTTATCAATTATGATTATGGCAGTTTCAATTCTTGGTGTATGGAATCTTGCACGACGTACCGAGGAACCATCTGGTAATGTTGAAAAGGGACCGCTGTTGGCACCTCTGCACGTTGACACTGACGAGGAGAGTCATGACTACGAAGCTGACTGGGATGATCAAGTGCATATTCAGAGTAGCAGTGGGAAAGTGTAAGCGAGATGCCTTATAAACCTCGCTTGTAGTTGCACAAATTTGCGCGAAAAGTAGAATGATTTGAGACATGATGTAAGGTTACTATATAAAGAGCTGTATCCCAAATCAAACCCCACTTTATTCAAATTTGTAAACTTATCACACATTGCAAAAATGTTAAGAACTATTAGAGCAACAACGAGGATAAACGGTAGACGTGATTTTTCACAATTTGGATTCTTTGAAGCACCAAAACATATAACTAATGAACCAATTAAGGCATTTACAGCAAACGATAAACTTGATTGGGAACTTTTACAAAATGAGATTAAATCATTTAATGAAAAGAAAATAGATGTTCCACTTGTGATTGGTGGTGAAAAGATTTTCGATCGTAAAACAGCTAAAATTATCAATCCATCCAATCATGGTAAATTACTTGGTGAATATGCAACTGCAACAGGTGATGATGCACTTTCAGCTGTTGAAGCTTCACTTATGGCAAAGAGTAAATGGGCGGGATTACCATTTGCGGATCGTGCAGCAATTTTCTTACGTGCAGCTGAATTAATTTCAACAAAATATAGACATAAGATGCTTGCAGCTACAATGTTAGGTCAAGGTAAGAATATATTTCAAGCAGAAATTGATTGTGTTGCAGAGTTAATTGATTTTTTCAGATTTAATGTTAAATATGCATCAGAACTTTATCGTTCACAACCAGTTGCATCAACTACTGGTGTTTGGAATAGATCTGAATATAGACCACTTGAAGGTTTTGTTTATGCTGTAACACCATTTAATTTTACAGCAATTGCAGGTAATTTAATTGGTGCACCTGCATTAATGGGTAATACAGTTGTATGGAAACCATCAGCAAGTTCAATTTTATCAAATTATTTATTAATGGAAATTTTAGAAGAAGCAGGATTACCTAAAGGTGTTGTTAATTTTGTACCTGGTAATCCAGTTGAAGTTAGTAAAGCTGTACTTAATCATGAAAGTTTTTCAGCATTACATTTTACAGGTTCAACACAAGTTTTTGGTTCATTATGGAGTAATATTGCAAGTAATGTTTCAGATGGTAAATATAAGGAATTTCCACGTATTGTTGGTGAAACAGGTGGTAAAAATTTCCACCTTATTGATTCAACTGCAAATGTTGATAATGCAGTTTATAATACAATTCGTGGAGCATTTGAATTTCAAGGTCAAAAATGTTCTGCAACTTCAAGAGCTTATATTAGTAAAAGTATTTGGCCAGAATTTAAGGAGAAATTAATTAAATCAGTTAATGAATTACAAGCTGAAAATTGTACTTTAAATTTACAAGGTTTTATTGGACCAGTTATTCATGAAGGATCATTTAATAAAGTTACCAATGCAATTTCATCAATTGAAAATGATAAAGATTTAACATTACTTGCAGGTGGTAAATTTGATAAGAGTGTTGGATATTTTATCAATCCAACAGTTGTGGAGACTAATAATCCAGATCATTCATTTATGAAGGATGAATTTTTTGGTCCATTATTAACAGTTTATGTTTTCGAAGATAATAAAATTGATGATGTATTAACTAAGATTGATACAACTACAAAATATGGATTAACAGGTGCAGTTTTTTCAACTAATAGAGAAAATATAAGGAAATATGAAGAAAGATTAAGATATTCAGCTGGTAATTTTTATATTAATGATAAATCAACTGGTGCAGTTGTTGGTCAACAAGCATTTGGTGGATCAAGATTATCAGGTACAAATGATAAAGCGGGAGCATCAAGTTTATTAAGTAGATTTGTTTCACCAAGAAGTATCAAAGAGAATTTTGGTGAAATTACAAATTATAAGAATCCATCGAATTTTTAAGAGAAAATGCTGTATCAATTTAAATTATAAAGTTTGTATTCATTTTAATTAATCATTTTGAAAAGAATTTACTAAAGAAACCACTCTTCTTTGGTTTTTCTTTTTCTACTGATTGTAAAACCTGACCAGCGGGCTTTGATTTTTTTGGATCAACATTTACTTGTGATAATCTTCTATTATATTTTTCGAAAAGTTGTTGCCTATCTTTGAGTTGATTATCTGTAGCAGCATTACCTGAAGATCTATTACGTATAAGAGGTGGTAATTGAATTTTAGATAATGAATCATTAGTTAAAGGATCTATTTCATCATCTAAGAAACTTTTACGACGTCCAGTTGAAGCGCCAATTGTAGTTGTTAAAGAATTTAAAGCAGGAGTATCGTTTAGGTTGTCAAATAAAGATGAAACAATTGTATCATTTGTCTTTTGTTTGGAGAGAGAAGATTCATTATTATCATTATCATTATCATTACTATTATAATTGTTATTGTTATTGTCATCATCATCATCATCAGTATCTGCTATAGCGATATCAGTTGAAGAAGAATTTGGAGATTTAATAGCTGAAGGACGATTTGGTAATTTAAAACTTATTTCTGATTGTCTATGAGAAGGTATTATAGATTCATTTAATTGATCATTACCAACATAAACTAAAGAAATTAATTTTTTTTCTGAAGTTGTTAAAGAAGTTGATTTAGTTGTATCATTATTTGTACCAACAATAATAAGACTTGGTTGATATAATTCTAAAACTTGATCAATATAAGAATAAGATTTAAAGAATTCAAAAGTGATATTAATTGAGTATTTATTTTTTTGTAAATAAGATAATATTGTTTGAGTAAAATTTGTTATAAATTCTTCCAATTGTTTTGATTTTTCATTACCAAGTATTGAAGTTGATAAAGAACAACAAATTACAATTGTATCACCTTTTGAAGAAATTTTATTCATATAATAATTTAAAGAAGCTAAAGAAGCTGATTTTTTAGATAATAAAATTAGATGAAATTTATTATTTGATTCATTATTTAGTAAATTATCATGTTTAAAATTAATACAAATTGAATTTTTAGTTATAATTGGTTTTGTTGGATATTCTTTTAAAATTGCATTTGGAGATAAATTTTTAAAATTATGATTTTCACCACGATTTAAAGTAATTTTATCGCAATCAGAGATGGTAGTATACGGTAATCGTGAAGTAGGAGAGAAACCGTAACTCTTTTGAATGTCAACTGATTTGAAATTATATTGGGAATCCAATGCGAGTAACTCCGAATCGGATAAGTCCTGGTAAGATTTCTTGCGTGAGTTTGTAATAGGGTTGGAGGTTGTGGATTGTAATGTATAATTATTAGGGAAGACATTGTTAGATTGATTATTAAAACCAGATGAATTATTATTATTATTAGTAGTATTATTATTATTACTATTATTATTATTATTTGGTATATTTTGTAAATATTCTGATTCAGCGGAACGAGAGATATTTGTAGGGTGGGCAGTGAGGTTGTTATCGGTGAGGGGTGTCACGCCCGGGTCGCGGGATGCCCTCATGGAGCGGGGTTTGCTGTCAACGAGGGCCGGATCCGCAGTCTCATCTATACCGGTGTGGGGGGGTTTCTTTAGAATGGACGGAGTGGGGGCAGTTGTAGTTGTAGTGTTAGTTGTAGTTGTAGTAGCCGTAGCAGTAGCAGTAGCAGCAGGGGTTGATGGACGGACTAGAGTTCTGGGCAGGTTGGAAGTTGTGAGTGGAAGCGTTGGGCATGCGTAGTTGTCGAAACTGACACGGCGGGCAAAGCCAGCTGGCGGGTGAGCTAGAAGAGAAGTCGTAGTTAGAGGGGTTGTTGGTGTTGAAGTGCTAGCAGCAGGTGTAGCAGACATGTGTGGAGGGAAGAGAATAGGAGAGGAGAGAATAGAAGAGAAGAGAAGAGAGAGACGAAGAGAAATAGAGAGAAAGAGAGTAAGGGTGAAAAGCAAGGCTTGTGTATAAGGGTAGGGTACTAAGTCTAAATGAAGTGCAGTGTGTCTAATTATGCCAATCTGTCAATGTCAAACAAAGGCTCACAGTACACTTTTTGTCTGAGCCATAATAATAAATTTAGACTACTGCTAATTTTCAGGGTCGTGGGCTCAGTCTCCAGATCCAGATCCAGATCCAACTTCCTCATCCCGATCCAGTTCCGAATTCAATTTCTGAGGCGATTATCCGGAGAAGAGGAAAGGGAAGGGGGCTTGGAAGGAGAGGAAGCGCTGTAAGGTTGCTGAGCCTCTGTCCCCGCGACAAAGCAGCGTGTCGTGTCAAGCCGGGGGGCTGAGCCCGAGTAATGAGGCTGAGCCTGAGGCTGAGGCTGAAGGGGGTGAAAAGTTTATCAGTGTGTACACTACAACTGTAACTACATACAACACAACACTACAACAAAGATGAACTACGAAGCATACGTCAAGTCCCTCGTCGAAAACGAGTTGGCTGCAATGGACACCTCTCAGCTGCACCCGGCAGTGGAGAAACAATTCACGTATGCCACCCCTCTCACCCCACCTCCCATTACAACCCGTCTTTCAGCAAAGTACACCACAAACGATGCTTTACCACTAGTTTGTGCCCATGCCCAGGCCCGCTACCTGCGAACGCTGGTTATCCACTCCAACATCAATGCCAACACCAACCTAGCTTCACTTGCTGCACTTGAACACACAGACCTTCAATCCACACGTCATTTACTCGAAACGCACGTGATCAGCAGAAAACGCCGCGCACGTGACTCGTGGAGGGATCGCGCACGTGACCAGCGGCAGAAGAGCGCGCACGTGACCGGGTTTTTGAATGAAACATGGACTCGCCGGGTAAATTCACTAGCTGCTAGTCACGTGGAAAAAGAGGAATTTACAAGAATAGCTAGAACAGCTAACGTATAGACTGATCGATCAGCTTGTATATGCATATATGTATACATCATCGCTTTATATAGAAAAAATTAAACTACTTAAGCGCCGATAACATCAGCATCGTACTTAGCCTTAAACCAGTTGATTGCATCTTCTTGAGAAACTTTGTGGTATTTACCAACGGTACCTCTACATCTCTTTCTTCTAGCAACTCTGAAACCTGCTCTACCAAGGACAACGAAAAAGTCCATACCGTAAATACCAATATTTGGATCATACTTAATACCTAAATCAATATGTTCTTGAATACCAAAACCAAAGTTACCAGAAGTTGAGAAGTTTCTTGCTCTTAATTGATATTCTTTAACTTTCAAACCTCTTTCTAAAATTTCTTCTGCTTTTGGACCTCTAACGGTAACATGAACAGAAATCTTTTCATTTCTTCTAATACCAAAAGATCTAATAGTATATCTTGCCTTAGAATGAACTGGGGTTTGACCTGATAATTGTTCAAGAACTTTAGATGCTCTGGTTAATCTATCACCAGATTCACCAACACAAATGTTCAAGACCAATTTCTCGATCTTGAGTTCTCTCATAGGATTGTTAAGCTTGTCAGACATGGTTATTTAGTTTGGGCTTATTAGTTATAATGAAGGAAATAAAGTGTAAACCTACCAAAAATTAACTCTACTAACCAGTACAAATTATTCATCCAATTATTTTTCACTTGGTTTTTAATGCGCGAGAGTTTTGGAAAAAGAAGAAATGAGGGTTACAACATGTGGTAAAATCACGTGACTGGAACTGTGCCCTTTCTATCTAGCTGAGCCATCGATTTGATTTCCCCATTTCAGTCCAAAGGCAAACTATAAAGATACACCAAGAATCAACCTTTAATTTTTAAACAAACAATGTCTCTTGCACAATTCGCCAACAAGTATCAACATAAAACTACCCTAGATACAGAATTACAAGATTATGCAAATTCACTTGCACCAAAATCCCTCTCACAAATAGCTTCAATCAATGCTTTATCACCACAAATATCAATACCACCAATTTCTCAACCAACTGATTTCTTAAGAGCTCATACTGATGATGAAACAAATCCTGATTGTTCAATTAAAATTGCTCATGGTACAACAACTTTAGCATTTCGTTTCCAAGGTGGTATCATAGTTGCAGTTGATTCAAGAGCAACAGCTGGTAATTGGATTGCTTCACAAACTGTTAAAAAAGTAATTGAAATTAATCCAATGTTATTAGGTACAATGGCAGGTGGTGCAGCAGATTGTCAATATTGGGAAACTTGGCTTGGTACTCAATGTCGTTTACATGAATTACGTAATAAGGAAAGAATAACAGTTGCTGCAGCTTCAAAAATCTTATCAAATTTAGTTTATAATTATAAAGGTATGGGATTATCAATGGGTACAATGATTTGTGGTTGTACACCAAAGGAAGGTCCTTCAATTTATTATGTTGATTCAGATGGTACTAGATTAAAAGGTGATTTATCTTGTGTTGGTTCAGGTCAAACTTTCGCTTATGGTGTTTTAGATTCAAATTATCATTGGGATTTATCAGTTGATGAAGCTTTATACCTTGGTAAACGTTCAATACTTGCCGCTGCTCATAGAGATGCTTATTCTGGTGGTTCAATTAATTTATATCATATAACTGAACAAGGTTGGAATTTTCATGGTAATTTCGATGTTGGACCTCTATTTTGGGAAGTTAAACAAAAGGAAGGATCTTTCAATAACGTATCTGCTTAATTATTATTACAATCTATATATAATACTTTACATCATATAACCCGCTGTTTCTTACGTTCATTACCTTCTTCTCCTTCTTCCTCATCTCCTTCTTCCTCTCCATCCCCTTCACCATCACTAGATTCAACATCCTTTTCTAAATCAGCAAGCATCTTATCAATTTCACCATCACCTTCACTATCACTACCATCACCATCATCTTTCTTATCGTCATTCTTAACAGGTTGTCTGCCTTTAGCATAAAATTGTGGTTTAACTATACCACTGTTCTTATTAATAACCCCAAAAACTGGCTTTACAACTCCCTCACCATTACCTTCCTTAAATTGATACATTACAGGTCCTTTACCTAAACTTGGCTTACCAACACTACCTGTAACTGGTCCCGATTTTGCAATAGGTTTAGGAACAAAAGGTGTTGGTGTCGGTGTCATTGTCTGTCCTGATCCTAAACCTACCCCTTGTCCTTGTCCTTGTCCTTGCATCGGCACAAATCCTGATCTTTGTTCTGCCGCTAACTGTTGCTGTTGTGGTGATGCAACAAATTTTGCTTCAACGGGTACAGCACGTACATTTGCAACTGTACTTGACGCTGGCGCTGGCGCTGAAGTGGTCATCCCGGTTGATGTTGTCAGAGCTGTTGTTGCTGCTGTTGCTGATGTTGTTGCTGTTGCTGCTGTTGCTGCTGTCGCTGCTGTCGCTGCTGTCGCTGTTGTTGCTGTTGTTGCTGTTGTTGCTGTTGTTGCTGTTGTTGCTGTTGTTGCTGTTGTTGCTGTTGTTGCTGTTGTTGCTGTTGTTGCTGCTGTTGCTGCTGTTGCTGCTGTTGCTGCTGTTGCTGCTGTTGCTGCTGTTGCTGCTGTTGCTGCTGTTGCTGCTGTTGCTGCTGTTGCTGCTGTTGCTGCTGTTGCTGCTGTTGCTGTTGTTGCTGCTGTTGCTGTTGTTGCTGTTGTGGTCTTTGGAGGCAAATGTGGTGTTAATCCCTTACGTTTGCAAACTTGTGAAGTAGCAGCATTAAGTGCAGCTGTTAAAATCTTTGTAACATGGCCAGGATTCTTGTCAATTAACGTAGCTAAGGGGAATCCCTTTATTGCAAAATTCTTAGCTGCTTGATCAACCTGTGAAATTGTCATTGCTAAAGCTTTGGTCAATATCTCAGTTGATGTCTCCCGATCATACATCTTACGTGCCTTCGTGAGTGCAATCAATTCTTTTTGTAAATAAGCAAGGGCACGTTTCGTTGTAGCATTCATATCAGGTTTCGAACTTGTAGCAATAGGTTTTGTCGCATTGGTTGTAGATGTTGTATTTGTGCCCATTTTCGATGTCGTCGTCGTTGTCGTAGTCGTAGTCGTCGTCATATTTTGGGCATTTGTTATAGGCTTTTGTGGTTGCACTGAAAGTATAGGTTGTTGTTTAGATGCTTGTCCACGACTAAACGGCTGTGCATGTTGTAGTTGCTGTGGATTTTGCTTATGTTGTTGAGGTCCAGTGTAGTTGCTGATTTGTATAGGAATATTAGGATTAGGCGGACGTGGTATTTCTCCATGAGAAATCATACTACGTGGAATCGTCTTCGCTGATAGTTTACCCTTTGCTCTAGCATTTTCAAGTTGTTTCTGTCTTGCACGATCTTTCTCAGCAATAACTTCCTCATTAACACCCCATAACCATCCTTTACCTTCTTTAGAAATCTTCTTGAATGACTTATTAAGTGATAAATTATGTCTAACACTACTTTGCCATCCATCAGGACAATAAAAATAGTATGGGTATAACTCTTGAATTCCCTTATATATTTCTGACAGTGACATACCACGTTCAGTACCTCTCTTTCGCAAACAATCAGTTATAAGCACAGAGTAAGGTAAGTTAGGTTTATTCCTATACTCCTCAGGAATCTCCTCCAATGTGTAAACCTTTTTCTTCGCCTTTGGTTGTCTCTTAGGTTTCGTCTTATCGCTTTCACTCTTCACTTTAACATTACTTGACTTTTTCTTAGATTTCTTATCTTTTAACTCATCTTGCATCACTTGTTCCCCATGTTCACGAGCTAACACTCGACCAATCTCCTCCTCAATTTCAAGCTCCCGCTTTGCATGGTCTTCATCAGTTATACCAACACCACTAGGTGTTGGGGGAAGCAATATCTTTTCAATCTCCAGATCTTTCTTTATATCATCAAAATTAGCAACTAATTTGTCAATATTCTCAAGATGAATGTCTTTGTTTTTTGCAGATTTCTTTGCCTTGTCAACAACATCGCCAGATTTAGGAATATTTTGCATTTGTTGTTGCTGTTCATCATCATTCTTCTTTGGTAAAATAAACGCAAACTCTGTTTCACCAATTTGAATCTTTGTCCCATCTTGAAGTGGAACTGTAACTCCTTTCTCAACGAAATTTCCTTCAACAAATGCACCATTTCTTCCAAGAATACTTAATTCAAATCTTTGGTTCCCAAAATTATAGAAAATCTTAGCATGTCGACGAGAAATTGCCTTTTGGTTTCCCAAATGAATATCAAGAGCTTCAGTAGATGGATCTCCTTCAACCATACGACCAAGTAATATCTGCATAGTTTGTATATAAAACGTAAAAGATTCAAAATCCAACATCGCATAAGCCTGAATCTTTTGCTCTTCCGGTGCAGTCTTTCCAGTGTCAGTTCTTGAAACACTATTGTTATCCTCATTTTTGATGACATTTTCGTTCTTCAATTTAACAGTACTTTTCATCATATTCTCACCAAAACTTGATTTCTTTATATGTAGATTTGGTGGTGACTCATGTAAATGCACGGTTTCAGTCTCTTCCTCCTTTATCTTATTCATTTCATCTGAGGTTTGTTTGCTGTTATCAACCTGTTTTATAAGTTTCTCAGGTGATTGTTCTAGTTGTTTACGTGACGACTGTATCTGTATTTTTTCTTCTACTTTGTTACTTTCATTCGTATTGATGATCGGTGCAGTTTCAAAAGTTACAGGTATCACAGGTTCAACTTTTTCTTCCTTAGGCGGCTGTACAGGTGGGGGGAGAGTAGTTTTATCATCCCCTTGATTCTTCTGTTCAGAAATTGATTGTATACTATGATTAGATGTTCCTTCCAGTTCTCCGGTATTAGTTTCTTCTATTTTCTCATCTGGTGAAGTTGTTGTTTGTTCTACTGTGTTGATACTTCCATTGCGTTCCTCTGTATCAATCGAGGGAGGTTTTAATTCGGTTTGTATACTATCAAATTTCACTACAGATACAGTTGTCACCTTATCAATTGGTTCAGTCTGTTGAAACGATTGTAAAACTGATGACTCCATTTTCGGTTGCATTTGATCAGCAACAAAGGGCGCCGTTTGGAATTCTTCATAATCTGGTTGACGCTTGTTCAAATGTTCAGCAGTAGACGTATTGTCAGATAAAGACATCTTTCAATATCTAACTGCCCTGTAATGTTCAACACGTTGATCTGTAACTAAAGTAACAAACAAACACACACTTGGCATGTGATGGAAGTATACACAAAAGAAATTCAATTCCCAAAAAAATACAAATTCGAGACCACTGAATGGATCTTAAATTAAAATATAATCTCTGTTCCTATAATTTTTTTATTGTTACTTTACATTGAATGAATTATACACTTTGAATATATTCGCAAATGGTCTCCACATCGGCCCGCTGGTTGATCATCATCTCTAAAACATGCATTATTTGAGGGTTTGATTTCAAAATCAATCTATCCTCCGCACTAATCCAATCGAAAACGCGTCCCTCCTTGATCACACTAATTAAGTAGAAATGATCATAGCCTGCAGATTCGTAGGGAAGTTTCCCTGATAATGCCTGTATAAGAATTAACCCAGCACTATACATGTCGGTTTGGAAGTTGGGAAGAGTTTGATTTCTGAAATCGAGAAGCTCTGGAGCAGTAAATTGTAATGTCATGTCCGGTGCTGATATCAATTCATTGACATCTGAAGCAGACGAGAAATCAATAACCTTAAAAATTGTATTTTCCAGTTCATCAGATAATGCCGGATTATATTCATAAATCATTATATTATCGGTTTTAAGATCGCAATGGACAAAATTCAAATTTTTCAAAATCAGTAAACAATCCAACAAAGTTTGACAAAGTTTCCACCAAAGTGACGTACTTAGTCTCCTTTTTTGAAGGTAATCTGAAAGACTTGTTGTCATCTTTTTCATAAGAAGGCATGGGTATTGTTCCTGTGATGAAAATAGAGGGAAGGTACTTTTATCCATATAATATATTCCGTAAATCTCAATAAATGGGAAAATTCGTCCTACATTAGCAAACCATTCACTTTGATATTCTCGAAGCTTCATATCAAACTTTGCTTCTTTTAAAATATACGAACGTTTATTCTTAGCTGATGGAATTTTAACAGCAACAACAAATGATTTGTTGGACTCTCCAACTGTGTATAAATGACATGAATAAACATATGCATTTCCACCTTTCCCAATTTGTTCACCTAGCTCTATGTTGAAAACATTAGGGGAAAGTACAAAACTATCAAGGGTATAAGGATCGCTGGGTATAAGTGAATCATTTTTGGTAAATTCCTTCACATATGGTGTATGTGGTGTAACTGGTGAATGTGGATCAAAAACAGTTGATGATGGAGAAACATCGATATCAGACAGTATATCATGATTGTCAAAGTAATAGTTTGTAGCAGGAGTGTTGGTAGTGGAATCCAAATCTTCTGTATTCAAAGTGCAATTAATAGATGGATTTTGCCTCCTACATTGGTTGTCTCCATTGAATGGATTGCTCAGAGGCACCAAATGTCGTCCCTTAGCATAGTATGGTTGTGTGGTATTATTGATTGAACTTATCGTCAAAGATGTTGCAGACCGGGAAAAGACAGAATCATTGAGTCCAGATATGTTTTCCTTGTCCATCCCTTTCTCCTGGTCTTCCATTGTATAACTCATTGTCTTGTGACAGATATATGAACTGAATACTGGAGCTTGGTACCTGCAAAGCAGAAAGAACAGTACATAAACAACCCCTCCTGATTACAAAATCCGGTCCTGGGGACTCTCCCCACAGAATTTTTTTTCTCGGTTTTTTAGGGGGCTGTGCACGTGATCCTCCAATTCGGGAATCTGTACATCTTCTTGGTGTCAGGTCTTTTCAACAACATCAGATCTAATGCAAGAGGAAATGTGACTATCAATGACAGAAATATCCAATGAACAAGATCTGGTTTGACTCTTTATTAGATAAACTACCTGCTCCTACTTTTTGGGCGATTTTGTCTCTCAGACTAGTCAATAGTCTTACTATCACCACTTTTTTTCAGGCAGATGAATATTGGCAAGCTTTGGAACCAGCACATAAAGCAGTTTTTGGGTACGGATATCTTACGTGGGAATGGGAGCTAGGTTTGAGATCATATTTGCATCCATTACTTTATATGCTGCCATATTGGATTACCAAACAGCTTGACTTAGATTACAATGCAGTCTTAAATGCTCCTAAACTTTTAAATGCACTGATAGCAGCAATTGGGGAATACTATTTATACCACTTGATTCTTATCAAATCGAAAAATCTTAGATTATCAAAGCTTGTTTCATATTTAAGTTTGTTTTCTGCATGGAACTGGTATTGTTGGTGTCGATCTTTTGCTAATTCATTGGAGTTATCATTAACAATAGTTTCACTTTACTATTTGGAAATGAAATCGATGCTTAAGTGTCTGATACTAGCTGCTGTGACATGCTTGATAAGACCAACAAATGCGATTGTTTGGTTATACTCTTTACCAACTGAATTTATCAAACATCCAAAATACATTTTACTATCTGTAATAGTAGCTCTTGCTTCAATTACTTTTGATTGTGCAATAAACTATCACTTTTATGCAGAATTCAAGCTTCCTTTGCTCAATTTTTTTAAATTCAATATTTCAGATAATTTATCATCTTTTTATGGTGTTTCAAGGGTTGATTTCTACCTGTTTCAAGCAATTCCAATATTACTTCTCAACTATCTCCCTTTTTTTGTTTACGGAATATTCACGACTAGCTGGTCTCAGTTTAAGGGTTTGATGTTATTTTATATTGGAATCTTCACACTTATAAGTCACAAAGAGTTTAGATTCATATATCCAATGATGCCAATCCTTTTATTCCAGACAGCACATGGTCTAGTGTCATTGTCAAGAAAAATCAGTGATAAATTAATGAAAATAATAATTTCTTCCATGATGTTTGTGTCGATAATATTAGGGGTTTACTTTACCAGATATCATGAAATAGGTGAAATTAAAATTACAGATATATTGCACACTCTTAGTGAGAAAAATGAAGAGTCTATGTCGGTTGGCTTTCTTACACCGTGTCACTCAACCCCATTTCAATCACATATCCATATACCCACTGAGCAGGCAAATATCTGGTTTCTTACATGTAATCCTCCTCTCTCATATAACCTAAAACCAGGATTTACTGTTGAGGAATATTTGGATGAATCTGATTATTTTTATGAAGACCCGGTAGAATTCTTAAAAGTCAACTTTCCAACTATTATTAATCCAAAGACTCCGATCAATTTCAAATCTGATTGGCCTCATCAATGGCCAAACTATATTGTAATTTTTGATGACTTATGGCAAGATGAAAATATTAAAAACATTTTACAACCTTCTTACTTTATTGTTGAGCAACTATGGAATGCCCCATTCCATTGGGATTCCAGAAGGAAAGGTGATCTCATTTTACTACAGTATAAAGGTAATTGAATTATGTACAGACTGATTGGTTTTATCCTGAACACAACTATATTTCCCACCTCGATTTTGCACTTTGGGGAGTTTCAGACTTATCTAGTATCACAACAGGTGGTTTTTCAATACTCTTATAATGTTTTTTCACTGTTGCAATACTATCAGCACGTACTTCATTCAAAAGTTTACTCACCCCTAAATTCTCTGCCCTTTCAATAACTGACTGGGCAGCTACCCAATCCTTCTTCCTATAAGAAACATCAAATAATCCGACGACACATTCAGGTACCCCTAACTCAGCACCTAGAGCAAACCATTCTTTCGCAATGTCTGGATCGTTAAATACATTGAGTTCTATGTAACCTAAATTGGCAAATGATTCCCTAAATCCTTCAGTTGCAGCCATCTGAAAATGATACCTTGCTCTTTGAGAATCTTTTTCGTGTAATAGACCAAGAAAGAAATGTGCTTGTGCATTATCAGATACAGGCGCCAGTTGTACTGCCTTTGAAAAATGCTCCTCAGCTTTTACTAATTCTTTTAATCTAAAATTGATCATTCCCAAACTTCTATGAGCAGCAGCTGCAACTGTTGATGATGGATCTAATTTCAAAAAATGTTCATACAATGATATTGCCCTGCTAAGCTGTTGGGAAGAAGCAGTTAAATCAGAAAATGGGACCTCTTCTGTTGGAGAAAGAGTTGCATCCACTTTCTTTTTCTGGTTTTCATCTTCCTTTCCCTCTTCTAAAGAATTGGTAAACCTTTTCAATTCACGGTCCGCTGCTAACTTGAACGCCAATGGATGCTCAAGCTCCATTAATTCCTTTATATATGATTTAGCCGTATTTTTATCATCTTCAGTCCATCCTTCTCCAGATTCATCTAATGCCATAAATGAAAGTGTACATAATGCATCTCTTGACCCCCTCTCTGCTGCATACTCGATCAAGTCATTTTCAAGTTGTAACAATAAGGGATTTATGGTATGGGTTTGTTTCCGTATTTGAGACAGCACGCGTTGAAATATCAACAAATCGTTTCCTTTAAACCTCTCTGGAATGGAAGGTGTCTCCCCTGGGGTAAGATCATAAATCGATTCTATCACGGGTAGGTATTTATTGAAGTTATACCGTGCATCATAATCAAAAAGTAATCTTGAAATAATTTTCTTAGACGGCAGTATATCCATTAAAAGAGGTTTTCCATTGGGTATAACTGAATAGTATCTATAAGTATGTTTAAAAGTATTAAGCATCGCTTGATTTTACAACTGAAGAGTTGGGCAATCACTGGTTAGGTCAGACTTCCTTTAACTTATAAAAGATCTGATCATTTTTCATGGACACATTTCCTGGAGGCTCGGGATCTTTGAAAATGACAATATAGCATTGACAGGATAATAAACACGAGAAAGCTGAATGATTACAATATTGTACATTAAACATTTATTTAAGAATGTAGTTGTATATTAGGTTGGCAACTTTAGGGCTTTTGTAGACATCATTGTGTGCACCAAAATCTTCATAGATACTATCTACAGTGTAATCAAGGTTGCGTAGCCACTGCGCCATTCTTTTAGGTTGTTTCAAAGAGAGTAACTCATCCCTAGTACTATGAACAATGACAATATTTTGCAGTGCATACCATCCATAATAAGACTCTTCACTCAAGTCTTTGCCACTACTTATAGAATTGCACGAGTTCTTTCCTTTCTCTGAGCTCCCGAAATGTTCTATAATGAAAAATTCATAGCCAGGATACTCTTCTAAAAGCAAAGTAATATCATAAATTCCATCCAAAAGAAGTACTTTAGAGAAGGAAGGAAGATCAACTTCAAAATCGAGTCCTTCATTTTCAAGAATGTCTTTATACTCGATGATTTGCGTGATGAATGTGCTTCCAACAGAATGACCACATAAACTATACTCATAGGTATCATCATCATTACCTTTCTCACAATCTGTTTTGATGAGGCTGACAGCTCTCAAAATATCCAAGAGTAAGTTAGGAAACAGTGCATTTTTCTCATGATAAAGTTTATAGTCTATGCTATATACTTTCAAATGGTTTATTACAGAGTGTCTCCTCCATTCAGAGACAAGGTCATCAAAGTCGTCACATGTATTATTCGGGTCTCTCCAAGCACCACCGTGGATCAAAATTAAACATTTATTGACATTCTTAATCTGGGATCCCGTTTGCATTGTATCATTCACTGGTTCAATGACATATTTTTTCAACCTTTGCCTCGTCGATGTACCATCACCATACGTTAGATAGTTAGAAGACATACTGACTAAATTAGTTCGAAAATATCTGTTCTCAAAGAAAGGGTGGTTTTCAGTTCCGAGTGATCTAACGTTTGGTTTAATCAAGAAACTGCACGTGACATGTAAGTTCATTAATTAGCCTTTGGAGAAAAGGTTGGTTTGTGCTTACGGTATTGAATAACAGTTTGAAGATCTTACGTTCAAAATGGTGGAAGCATCCAATAGAGAATCATTAGACGATGTTCATCCGATAGAGTTGACAGTACAATCGCTTCTTGATGGTCCTCTAGAAACTTTGAACCTAAACATTAAGTCATTACAAGAATCTCAAACGATACTATTTAATATTTTACAAAATCTGGAAGACCATTTTATGCAAGCAGCAAATAATATTAAGCCAGGAACCTATACAGTTGAAGAAAATCCAAATAAATTGATTGCAGATGTAAATGGGCGGAGTGATGATGATTATATAAGTGATGATGGCGTTCAAGTGAATTACAGTGATGCAGATGGAGAGCTAGATTTAAAGACATACCTCAGTAGATTGATTTCTTTGAGAAAGAGAATTGGATACATTGAGAAAATCCTAGACAGAGTTGAGTGTAAACTTGTAGAAATTGAAAATACAGTGGGTATTCATTCATAATGAGTTTGAACAACAAAGGCAATATCAGAAGTTCGGTGACTGATTTGCTGAAATCAATTTTGTAAAGATGATTGTACGAAAAAGACATGTCTATGCTACAATTCATGTTCATGTTCCAGTTACACAATTGAAAAAAAAGGAATATTCAATTTAATACATGCCATAAGTGGAACGGATATGATCCGGATTTGATACGATAAATTTCAATGATGTAGCTGTACAACAAAATTGAGGCAATACAACATGCAACACTGGTGAGTAATTTTATTGTTGGCTTATTGATTTTTGGAACCATTCTAATCAAAAGAATCAAAGTTGCGGAAATCAGGCCGTAAATAATAGTTAGCGCTTGCGTCTCAGAACCATATTGAAGATTGTGACCAACTGCAACATAATGAATCTTACCTTGGTTGTCTGTCTTGTAAAAATCAGGATTTCTGATCTGATTGTACATGTAACCTGAAATAAATAAAATGATAAGGGTTAATGAAGTAAACTGCCAAACATTTTTATTTTGAAAAAAATTAATGGCAATATTCCTATATTTGAATAAACCAAAGAGAAAGATGAGGAATCCCATGATTGAAATAATGAATGCAAACTTTGGTGCAGGTGGTTGAGCATCTAGATATTTTAGTTCCAAACCGGGAACCAAGCCAGTAATCCACCTAGTGTAGCTATCTGTATTTTCAACAGATAAGAACGAGAATTCACTGTTAAACTCACTCAGTTGAGGTCCATTGCCTGGTTCATAATAGAGTAACTTTGGAACTGCAGTAACTTGCATGCGCTCAAAGTAAGATCTAGCTTCTAAGTAATCAGATATAGCAAAGATTACTCTTTCTTTGTCCTCAGTACTATCAATTGGATTGTACATACCGCTCAATTCATCTTTCAAATTCTGCATATATTGTTTAGCAATTGCCTTATATTTAGGACCAAATTCTGAACACAAAGTGCACCCAACTCTAGAATCTTCTGAAGTTAAGAATACAATCAAGGCAAAGTTTTCGTTCTTAATTACTTGCTTGTAATTTTTCTCTGTTATGTGAAGTAACCCATCCTTCGAAGCAAGTTTTAGAGCTTCATCATAAGTGATTGCTAAAATTGATGTGACGAAAAGCAATATATAAGATAGAAGCGTAAGTTTCATACTGTCTGCAAATCTACCTAATCGACTCTCGTTGTCTCTGAATCCAATTTGTTGAATTTATGACACGATATTGGTGCTCTATAAGTTAGTGTGTCAATTTGGTTTATTATTGTATTTTCAGCGAAAATGGACACAACATTTCTGAGATTTTCGACGGCAAGCTCTTCTTTCACAATTTTAAACCGAATATATAGTTCCAGCCTTCAAGAGTTAGCTAATAACCCACCTCACATTCTATCAACTATTAAAATGCCTATTAGAACTTTAGAAGTCAAGCCAGATAGTGCTTCATTTGAAACTATCAGAAATGCTGTTATGGCAATAGATGTCAATCATTATTTGACCTCAATCATGAATGTACACTTTGACTCAAATTTCGAAGCAATTGGAGGTTTTCCAATTTCACTTGAAAACAAAATATTAAGTGATTTAGCTGTTTTTGAAAAATATGGCATCAAACCAGTATATATCTTTCCGGGCATAAAAACTCCTACTCAACTAGCCTACGTAAACCAAAAAGAGTTACCATATGAGAAAAGCATGACTAAGTATTGGGAAACAAAATCTACAAATACCAACATTTCGTCCAGAGATATCACCAATCCCTTTTTGCTAAGTAATTTAATGGATGAATTAATCATTATTTTGCAAGAAAATGAACTCGAATATTTGATTAGTCCATACGTTCAACATCATCAAATGTACTATATGCTAAAAGAAGGAATTGTTGACTGTATCTATACCTCTGATGACGCCTTATTGCTCAATATTGAAAATTTCATACTGGGTATTGATTTTGATTCAGAGACGTTTTTTTATATGAGCAATGAACAATTCTTGAAACAATTGGGTATTCCGTTCCGAAAATTCGTAGAAATTTCGATGTGTTTGGGTAATGTTTATCAACCAAGCAATCTATTGGTGTCTCAACCAACAAACTTCAAACAATTAGTTTTCAGTACAATGCCTACAGGCTTTAACGTATACGCATTCATTCCAGATACTGCTGAAAATGCCTCAAAGTTGAGGAACTTTATACGTGGTTGTACTTTATTAGACTATTGTCCAGTTTTGAAAATTGATGGTAGAGTAGAACCAATTGACTTTGAATGCTCTGAATCTTTAATCAAGGACAAAGATGCACCTGTGCAAAGTGGGCCTACTATCAAAACATCTACTGATAAAAGGCTTCCTGCTAAGCTAACTGAAGTGTTTGGATTTCATGTAAGTGATGAATTGTATTTCTATCAGTCCATTGGCTTGCCTATTTTCAAGTATATTGAAGCATTTGAAACAGATACTTATTTTGTAAGGATGCCGACAGATATGATCCGTGACACTATATACGATCAAATGCTTTACGGACATGCTTCCATGGAAAAAAGGGAATATTTGTTCAACTTGTTCACTAGCTGTCTACATAGATATTTCCAAAACAAGAAGATGAAACTTGAAGCAATGGAAGGCTCAAAACAATCTTGGCATAACATTGAATACAAATTTACAATTAGTGATAATTTCAGAGCCTTGCTTGTTCGTCATGCTACTGCAAAGTCGTTTGATATACATGCTTTCTTGAGCAGTTTGAATAATAACTATCTGGATGAATCAAGTATGGTTGATGCTAGTCCTAGCTCAGTCTATGTATCTTCCAGTCATGAATTAATATCTACAGCATTTCTCAGAACCCTAACAACATATAAGTTTGTTGAGAGTTCAAAGGAAAGGAGAGCTTTTGTTTTAACAGCATGGGGTGAAGCACTGGCCAAATTTATTAAAAAGCATAAAACAGATTTTGAAATGACTATTATTCTGTTTGTATTCCTTCAAAGAGTCAATGATTTGAAATTGGATGATTTAGCAAAATCATCAGATTTGAATGACATCAAAGACAAGGTTGAAAATATATCAATACTTCATTTGATTTCAAAGTTTGCTTCACTCTACAGGATCAAAAAGTTTATTATTGCAAATTATAAAGGACCTGTTTCTCGTTCCTTATTGCACTTTAATTCTACAGTTAATCTTTTGAGAACAGAATTGAAGGACTTTGTTGCTATCCATTTGTTAACAATACTATTCCTTAATAAAAATGATGAAGAAAAATTTACTCGTGATAACCAGGAATGGGCAGAAATTGCTAGCGAGGTTCCTTTCAAACGCGCTTTACCTAGCACTATTGGTGGTTTGATTACACAAGTTACATTGAAGTCTTCACTTGAGCTAAAGGATGGTGAAAAATTGAGCTCAAAATTAGAAACAGAGTTGGCTCCATTTCAATCGATTCTGGAAAATCCTGTCACAGAATCTCTCAACTCTCTTAAATTCGTTGAAACTGTTTGTGATATGGTTGATGTTTTGAGTGAATTCGACTTAGTTGGCACTAAAATGGTTCGTACCTTCTCCGAAGTAAGAGAAAAAGTTGCAGATATTATCAAGCTGTTTTAAAGAGGTGATTAAGGTATAGAGAAAGTATATTTATATAAACGATATTTATTAAGTAGCTCAATAATCAAATAATCCCACACAATTATCAAGCATATTGACTATGTTGTCGAGCTGTCTTTGAATCTCTTCATCGTTTTCACCGTTATTTATAGCATCCCACAATGAAGGGAAATAATAATTAGCGCTATTTTCATCAACGTTGTCGATGTGATTCTCTGGCTGTGCCTCAATACCATAAAGAAGATTATGGTTCCAAGGATTTTGGTAACCACCATCTATATTTATCATCACTTTGTTCATTAACAATAACTTTGCATTCCAATCCCATCTATTAACGCTCAAGATACTTGGTTCGGGTCCACGACCACCATCACAAATATCATACCAAGTTTTAGTGAAGGCACTGTTCTGCTCACCAATTATTTTAATCGCTGCCACATATTGATCAAAGGCACCAAAGTTCAGACTACGGCCATTTTCATTTGCGTATTGCTTGACAGCCTCCATATTCATTCTTATCTTTTCAATCATATGCTCAACTTGATATGGTAAAATAGGAGTGTCTGCTATTGCTATAGCAACTTCGGCAACCAATTTGGTCATAAAAACATGCTTCGACATATCGGGATCAATACCATTGTCTTTAAAGTTTTTGAAAGTGTCCATACATGAATTTTTTGCATATTGTGAAACTAAAGACTTTGAAGCATCATTTGTCAATTTCATAGAAATAGCACCTATATTAAAATGCTCGATTAAATTGTAAGCGCTAGATAGAGAAGTAAGTTTGTAATTGATTTTGGATGGATCAAACAAGATATGACTGGAGCTATTCATAGATATGACTTTTTCCACTGCTCCGTAAACGGTCTTTTGAAAGAGAGGATCTGCAGAGATGACAAGGTCATCACCTTGAATAATATCATCCAAATCAATGAAAGAATAAACGTCTCTTCTAAAAAATTCAGAGTTTCTAATTGCAAAGTTTGTAGCTCCGGCAAAGTTATATTTGGATCCTGTGTAGGAAACAAAATAAATTGTCCTTAGTGGTCTCCAAAACATGGACCTTGACATTTCATTGAAAACATTGATCAATTCTAAAAGAATTGCAGTGCCTGAACCTTCCATCGCTCCATAACATGAAGAATCTCTTGATGCTCCAATTACTATACTGAATGAATCCTGTTCCGAACCTTGTAGTTTTCCAACTACTGTCCACATATCTTTAGCTGGCATTTGAGTCAACTTATTCTGCAATAATATTTCATGATCGCTGGCATCAGCAGTTATTGTGACCTTTTGATCCTTGATGCTTATATCCCACTCTGGCAACTTAATACCATCACTTTGGCTAAGTTCTTGCATGATTGCAACAAAATCTTTCCATTTGATCGGTAAAGACGGAATTCTAGGCATAACGCCACCTTCATCTAACAGTTGATTTATATTATCTCCCTCTTCGAGGAACTTTGATGATTGGATACCTGGTAGTACCATATTTCCTGGAAATTTATGAGAAAATGCAACAGGTTCTCTTTGGAGGGATTCCATATTGTAATACATATCAAATTCAGGATCACTAATAAACAAGACACCAGCTGCGCCTTGTTCCTGAGCTATGTGTAACTTTTTATGCGCAGGGTAAATACCTCCATACTTTATTATGACAATTTTTCCGTTTATGTCAACTTCTTTATCATGCAATAACTTGTAGTCGGACATAGTACCATAATTTGCATAGACCAAGCCACCTCTTACTGTCATATCTTTGGATCCTGGGTTGAAAGCCAACTTGTAAAAATCATTTTCAACATTATCATCTACATTCTCTTTCAAATCAAAATCAAGGAGAACATTACCATTTTGCAAAAATTGAACTCTAGGTTCCAATGGATAATTAGTGTATGCTTCGAATGCAATATCATTATTCAATTCGAGGTGACTATGGCTGATCAAATCCTGAAAATATTTAGAAAGAACCAAATCCCCCACTGTACCTGCAAGATGGGGCATAGATGAGATGTACTCAAGATTCTCCTCTAGTCTTTTCGGATCAACAGCAATATTAACATACTCTGATAACTTGTTGTGATCCGCAAAGTCCGAACGGCCACCAACGACTCCTTCAGAGTGCAAACCCGATAATGATGCGATGTATAATATACCTGATACTATCACAATGTATAATATACGCTTAACGATCAATGGGTTCCCCATTTTTGATATAATTTGTTCGAATTTGGCATTGGAATAACAGTATAATTGATAAACAGGATCAATCGCGTTAGAGATTGGCTGTACAAATCTTCTGTTGAAAGAGTCCGCTAATAATCCAGCTTTTGTTCGAATATTATGGTTTGATGACCCCATATCTTCATCCTCTTCAATTTCAAATTCTTGAAAATCTGGTGATGCTTCATATGCAGGTGGTAAATCTAAAGGTTCTTCTTGTTGAAAATTAATGCTAGAGGGATTTTGAGAAGAGGAAGTTTCATGTGGGCTTCCATCATTTACTGGTAATGATGTATATCTGTTTGAAGGCATTTTTTATTGATTTATCCTAATGTAGCAAAGAAAGGAGATTTATTAATGTGATAAGTAATGCGATACTTTTTATATTGTTTCTGAATGTATAAGCTTGTGTATCTACTCAGTAATAAGAATTGAATTAAACTTGTAAATTGTTAGTTGTAGTTTGGGTATATGGTGGTATGTGTAAGGAGGTGGAAATGAGATGTGTGTCTGATATACAAAGTGTTGGACAAGAACTTATGTGCTGTGATAATCGATTAGTAACTGAACATAATAAATATATTGTTGTTGGGGGGGAAGGAGGCGCCACGAAAACTGCAAGATGTATTTTTCAAGCATCAAACGATAAACGCTCGGAATTGGACACCGAGTACTACTACGAAAACATAGGTTATTTTTAAATTACACAAATTGCATATATGAAATGGCTGATGAAGAGGGGAAAAGTTATAACATTGCGTTAGTCTCAGATTTCTTTTACCCTCAACCAGGAGGTGTTGAACTCCATATCTACCATTTGGCTCAAAATTTAATAGACAGAGGACACAGTGTTGTTATTGCTACTCATGCATATGGTGACAGACAAGGGATTCGAGTTTTAACCAACGGTTTAAAAGTTTACTATATGCCTGTTGCAGTTGTATACCGTCAATCTGCATTTCCAACGGTATTTTCTGCATTCCCCTTACTAAGACAAATATTTATCCGTGAACAAATTGATATTGTGCATGGTCATGGTAGTTGTTCCTCATTATGTCACGAAGCTATTATACATGCCAACACAATGGGATTGAGAACAGTATTTACGGACCATTCTTTATTTGGATTTTCTGATGTTGTATCAATAATTCATAACAAATTACTGAAATTTACACTTACCGATATAGGACATGTAATATGCGTTTCTCATACATGCAAGGAAAATACTGTTTTAAGAGCCAATCTCGATCCTTCTATTGTAAGTGTTATTCCTAACGCCGTTGTTCATGATGATTTCAAGCCCGCTGTAGTACGTCCATCATTGAATAGGATTACAGTAGTTGTTATATCTCGATTGTTTCAAAATAAGGGTGCAGATTTACTCACTGCTATTATACCACGAATATGTTCAGATAGGAAAGATATTAGATTTTTAATTGCTGGTGATGGTCCCAAATTTATTGATTTAGAACAGATGCGTGAACGCTATCAACTTCAAGATAGAGTAGAACTTATCGGCAGTATAAGACATGAACAAGTGCGAGATGTTATGGTTCAAGGACAGATCTATTTACATCCATCGTTGACAGAAGCATTTGGTACTGTTTTGGTTGAAGCAGCATCATGTGGTTTACTTGTTGTGACGACGAATGTTGGAGGTATACCTGAGGTTTTACCTAGTAAAATGACTGTTTTTGCGAACCCTGAAGAAGATTCATTAGTTGATGCAGTGAATGAGGCAGTTTCTAAATTGAAGGAAAATCGAGTAGATACTACTAAATTTCATTCTGAAATTAAAGAAATGTATGGTTGGGCAGATGTTGCTCGACGAACGGAGAAAGTCTATGATAAAGTTATGGAACAAGAGAAACAACCAGTTTTAAATCGTCTAATAAAGTTTTATAATGCGGGAACATGGGCTGGTGTTTTATTTGTGCTTTGTGTTGTTGTTGATTATCTTATTTTAGGTGTTCTTGAAATTTTTTATCCAACTGATGGTATCGAACATGCAGTAAAATGGCCGAGAAAGAAAATAGTACGAAAAGGGAACATGCATTGATTTTTATAGAAAGTGTATTTAGTAAAGATCCAGGTATTCCAAGAGTTGCTGCTCCTTATAAGCATGCATATTTTGAGAATTTGTCAAAGGTGTAAGGTTAATATCAAACAATTTGTCGATACGTCGAAATATCGATGTAGGTACAGCTGGACTGTATTTTTTTCTACGTTGTATAGGTGCAAAAGAAAGATCAACCTTTTTATTTGATGTTAACTTGTTGAGTAAAGATCTCTGAAATTTGATTGTATCTACTAGTTTCTTCTTTTCCAAGATTTCGTACTCGTCTGCTATTGAATTAGACTTATCAATTCCGTATTTTTTCAATTTGAGAGCAATGCTTTCAATCTGGTCTTTTAACTGATTCTCATGAACGATAGTCTCCTTTAGTTTGTTCTCCAATTGTTGTTTCTCGTCATTGGAAATTCTTATTCTTTTATGTAGATCAATTAGCTCCTGTTGAAATTTTTTTTCGTCTAGTAGTTTTGATTGAAGAACTTTGACCTTAGTCTTTAAGTTTTCAACTTCTGATGTTTCAACAACTGGATGTAAAATTTCGTGATGTTCCCAAATAGGCTTTTGTGAAAGTTTTATTTTTTCAATTTTGCCAGTTTCAAGAAACAATTTTAATGATGAATCTGTAAGTCCACAATGTTCTTCTCGGAGTAGTAAAAGCTCTTTTAGTAAGTTATGCTGCTCATTTGATAATAAATATATAGCAAGTTCTCTATTGTAAAGGCTTTTATCAAAAGATTTTTGCAATGTATCATCATTATTGGGATCCAATGGAATTTTCACTGAAATTGTAGTTATGAGATTTATATCATTCATTTCATCATTTGTTTCAAGGCAATGTAAGATCAACCTATTTAAAGATTCTATTGATTCTTTCATGTTGAGGAAGTAATGTGATACATCAAATGGGAGAAGATTGACAATAAAATCAAGTTGTCTGTAGGCCAAATTCCATGACTCTGAGTTTATAGCTTCCTTCAAAACATGAGTGAAGTTTAATAATTGTATGGATGAGAGATAAAGGTCTACCAACTCCATATGTTTTGATGAATAAATCGCAATCTTTTGGGAAAACTGATGTGATGATGAATAAAGAGAAGAAATGAGTTTAGAATAAAGTCCAGTGGAAGAGAAATCGTGCATTTGTTTGAGTAGAGAAAGCTCTTTGCTTAATGATTGATTCTTTACTTTTTCATTCTCTAACTTACTGTTACAATCTTGAAACTTTTGATTTAGATGATCTACTTTTTGTATGATATCGGTATTCAACTGCTGTAAATTAGCTATAATTTCTTTTTGTTCGTTCAATTGAAGTTCTAGTTGATCTTTGAAAGATTCAATCTCTTCAACACGTGCAATCAATTCTATATTTTCTAAGGTTAACTTTTCAATGAGTTCTTCAGAACGATTCAATTCCTTTAAAATGCCTTCGTTAGAGTCATCTGGATTAAGCTGAAGTTTTGATTGTAAAATAGCAATATCATTTTCCAACAAATGAATTTTCTGTAACAAATCATTTTCTTTTTCTTGATGATCTAATTTTAAATGTTCTATTGATATTTTAATTTTTTCATCTTCAACATTTGTTATTTCATTACTTGAGTGTACTGATTTCAATGCTGAAAAATCAATATTCAACTCTTTATATTTTGATAAAATTTCATTTCTATCAAACAAAACATTATCGTATTCCACTTGTAAAATTTCTAATTTAGCCAATGTATCATTGTATTTGAATTGCAAATTAATGAGATAATTGAGAAGCAGTTTAAGCTTTGTGATATTTTGAATGTCAGAAATTGCAACTAAAGATTCAGGTGATAAAACTTTAACCTTTTCCGGTCTTACAAAGATACCAAAATTTTCAAAATTTCCAACAAACTCTTCCTGTGGTAAACTAAAATATTGTTTACCTTGTACAGAACCGTTATTTTTAGCAAATTTACGACATTCGGGGACTAAAATTAAACCTAACCAAATACCGGGAGAAAAATCAGTTTTCCCTATAAAAGCAACTGTTCCAACTATTGATTTTCCAGAATTTGCAAGATTTAGGAGTACAATATTGTTTATTTCAATGTCATCATCCATGAGGAAGTAGATGTTTCCGAAAAGGGAAATAGTAAATCACGTAAAGTTACTTATAAAATTAAATTGTAGACAATATCAAGAACACAATTATGGAGGCTCAACGTACTTACTATATTACGCGAGGCGATTTCGGAAAGAGTGTGAAAGTTGTTTCAAATGAGAGTTTGTTTAGAGAAGGTGTATTCTTACGTGAGTGAGTGAGTGATTAAGTGAGTAAGTAAGTGATATCAAACTATAGATATGAATGGATTGACATTGAATAAAAGTGGTAGACAGGCTAAAGTGGAATTATTGAATGAGCAAAAACTTGAAATAAAGGAAGCGTTTACACTATTTGATATGGACAATGATGGAGAACTTGATTATCATGAATTAAAAGTTGCATTACGTGCACTAGGGTTTGATATGAGTAAACGAGAAGTACTTGATGTGATTGAAGAATATGATAGTGGGAACAGGAAGAAGATAAAATACGATGATTTTTATAGATACGTTGCAGCCAAAATTGTTGAGCGGGACCCAGTTGAAGAGATCAAGCGTGCGTTCCAGCTATTTGACGATGATGGTACGGGGAAGATCAGTTTGAAGAATCTACGGCGTGTTGCAAAAGAATTAGGGGAGAACATGAGTGACGACGAACTAGCTGCCATGATTGACGAATTCGACCTCGACGAAGACGGGGAAATCAGTCTTGAGGAGTTTATAAACATATGTCTTGATAACTAGGTCTAGGTCTAGGTCTAATATAGTGTATCTGTAAGCTATAGCACACTCTGTACTACCCCCAATGTCAACAGTCAACAGTCAACACACCCGTGCACACCAACAAACAAAAAGAGAAAGGGAAGAGGAAAGGGAAGGGGGCTCAGCTTTTGTGACACGACATGTGCACGCGAATTGAAAAGGAAAAAAATAAATTTTCTGAAATTCTGAATTCTGAATTTCTGAAATTCTGAATTCGCGCCTCCCCGGAAAAGAGAGCCCCACTGCCGAGCCCCCCCCCCCTTACCATTTTCAATTGAACACTGTGAAATTCAGAATTCTTTTTCCCCGCCCGGTCCGGCGTGGGCCGGTGCGACAATTCGTGGGAAAGATTCGGGGGACATTGGGAGGATATGTGGACTTGGTGGGGGGCGGCATTACTCTGGTCGGTCTTTTCTAATATTGAGTACTTCTTGTGATATTGTCTTATGGAGTCTGCTATTGCAACAACTCTTTCTAAACCTTTTGCTCTCTCTCTCTCCCCCCCCCTCTTTCCCTTTCAATCAACATATTCTCTACTCAATCAATCATATCAATGTTTGTCAGAACTACTACTTTCAAGAGATCTTTCCATATCTCTTCATTTGTCAAACATGAACTTACTAAAATTGAAAATGGTGTTCAAACAATGACAGTTAGAGATGCACTGAATTTAGCAATGCAAGAAGAACTTGATAGAGATCCTGATGTTTTCTTAATGGGTGAAGAAGTTGCTCAATATAATGGTGCTTATAAAATTTCAAGAGGTTTACTTGATAAATTCGGTCCAAAGAGAATAGTTGATACTCCAATTACTGAAATGGGTTTTACAGGTATTTGTGTTGGTGCTGCTTTCTCTGGTTTAAAACCAATTTGTGAATTTATGACTTTTAATTTTGCAATGCAATCAATTGATCAAATTATTAATTCTGCTGCTAAAACTCTTTATATGTCAGGTGGTAAAATGCCTTGTAATATTACTTTCCGTGGTCCAAATGGTGCAGCTGCCGGTGTTGCTGCTCAACATTCTCAAGATTATGCTGCTTGGTATTCTTCAATTCCTGGTTTAAAAGTGGTTTCTCCTTATAGTGCAGAAGATGCAAAAGGTTTATTAAAAGCTGCAATTAGAGATCCAAATCCTGTTATTTTCTTAGAAAATGAATTATTATATGGTCAATCTTTCCCTGTAAATGATGATGTCTTATCACCAGATTTTATCTTACCTATTGGTAAGGCTAAAATTGAAAGAGAAGGTAAACATGTTTCAGTTATTTCTTATACTAGAAATTTAAATTTTTGTTTAGAAGCTGCTGATGTTGTTAAAGAAAAATATGGTATTGATGTTGAAGTTATTAACCTTAGATCTATCAAACCTTTAGATGTTGAAACTATTGTTAATTCAATTAAAAAGACTAATCATGCAATTACTGTTGAAGCAGGTTTCCCACAATCTGGTGTAGGTTCCGAAGTTTGCGCTCAAGTAATGGAATCTGAAGCTTTTGATTACCTTGATGCTCCAATTGAAAGAATTACAGGTTGTGAAGTTCCAACTCCTTATGCAAAGGAATTAGAAGATTTCGCTTTCCCTGATACTCCAACTGTTGTTAGAGGTATTGAAAAGGTTTTATCTCTAGGTGAATGGGCTTAAAGGAATTAAAAAGAAAGGAGATAAAAAGAAAAAAAAAATCATTTCCTTATAACTTTCAATTTTATAAACTTTACCATAGCTAGTATATATATTACCGTAGATCTTTCACACAGCACTTATATAAGTAATCTAATAATGATATCATGTACAATTTCCCAATCTTTTAAATCTTTTTCATCCTTTTAACCCTATCATGAACTCTGGCTAAACTCATCTTAACATCTTCAGCTTGAAAATTTTCAACTTCAAAATAATCAGGTGCAAATTCAATTAACCATTCAGGTCTAACACTCGTTATTGTACGAATATAATTCTTGGATGTTAAAACAAATTCATTATAAATGACCCATTCATCTTGTTGTGCTAAAACAGTACTTGGATGTAACAAAACATCTTGACTATCTTTAATCGTAATATACCCTTTACCTGAACTCTTCTTTTTAGCAACTTGCATGAAAAATCCATTAGCTAATGCCTTCCTTACATTATCATAATATGATAATTGTTCAAAATCACCCGCAATCAATTCAATATCATGACTTTCCATCATTCTCCTTAATTGCTTTCTAACACTTTGTGCAGATTTTAATGATCTAAAATTCAAAAAATTAGAAACACACCACTTTCTTTGACCAACTTCATAAGCTTCATCACTTTCAAATGCATGATAAACATTTAATAATGTCAAATGATCACCATCAGGATGTGCAAATAATTTCTTACATTCATCAGCTGCACGTTTAGCACCTTCACCACTTGGTCTAATGAAAACATTCGGTACTGATAACATTGAAACAATAGTTAATATCTCCTCAGAACATTTAAAGGCTGGTGATCCAATTAATAAAACGGCAAGCATCGGATCAAGTGGAAAAACACTAGCTAATCTACCTAATGCTGTTAATCTACCTTCATCATCAATACATGCAAGATAATTCAATTCTTCTAATGCAC
>JAJMKU010000002.1:433756-446405 GCA_030563965.1 Pichia cactophila
ACTAAATCATCAATGCCTAATTTTTTCAATTCTAAAACAGTATTTGCTAAATTTGATCTCAAAACTTCAGGATATGATTGTTCAATAAGTTCCTTTTGAAATGCTTCCTCTGTATATAATCTAAAACATTTACCTGGTCTTGTTCTACCAGCTCTACCAGCTCTTTGTTGTGCAGATGCTTTAGAAATTGGTGAAACAAGTAATGATTCAACCCTAATCCTTGGATTATAAACTTTTTGCTTTGAAAATCCAGGATCAACAACATATACAATACCATCAATAGTAAGAGATGTTTCAGCAATATTAGTAGACACAATAACTTTACGTCCTGGTCTACCACCTTCTTTATATGCCTTTGGCGCAGGCTCAAAGATTTTCTGTTGTTGATGAGGTGGTAATGAACCATAAAGCGGATAAACTTTAATTGGACCACATCCTTCATCTCTAGTTAATTGATCACCCTCCATTGAAATCTTTCTAACAGCATCTTCAATCTCTTCTTCACCTGTCAAGAATAATAAAATATCACCTTCATCTTCAGTTGCATGAATTTGTAAAACCGTACGTATTGCAGCATCAAGGTAATCTCTTTGGAATTCTCGTGTATAATAAATTTCAACAGGATATGTTCTACCAGGTACCGCAAGTAATGGAGCATCATTAAAATAAGCCTGAAATTTTTCTGCATCTAAAGTTGCAGACATAATGATTATTTTTAAATCTTTCCTACGTTCACTCAATTGCTTCAATAAACCCATCAAAATATCTGTTGCTAAAGTTCTTTCATGAGCTTCATCTAAAATGATGCAAGAATATCTTGATAATTCATGATCTTCCATTGCTTCCCTTAAAAGCATACCATCAGTCATATATTTCAATATAGTCTTACTACTTGTCATATTTTCAAATCTAATATTGTAACCCACTTCATCGCCTAATTTGACATCCATTTCATCAGCAACTCTTGCTGCCACAGACATTGCAGCAACACGTCGAGGTTGGGTACATGCAACTTGCTTACCAATTAGATGAGGCATATCATCATATAAAACCATTTGAGGAACTTGAGTGGTTTTACCGGAACCAGTTTCACCAACCAAAACCATGATTTGAGTAGAATGAAACATATCAAGAAATTCCTTTCTTTGTTGATGAATTGGAAGTTCATGACGTACTTTTAAAATATCAAAATATTTTTTACTAAACTCTTCACCAGTAAATGGATTTTGAGAACCAGTTGATAATTTTTTTATATAAGAATCATCAGTTTTATGGCGTTTTGCTAAATTGAATTCACCACCATCATGAAATTGTAATGAGTGATCCTCTGGTGGAGGTGGATGTGCTAACAATTCCGCTTCGGCATGTTCAGCCTCTAATTCAGAAATGGAATGCTTGATCTTTGATTTTTTGGATGGTCTAGAAGAATCACTCATGATAAATATATAGGTAAAAAGTGGTGGAAGGTTGTAGTTTTGCTGAAATACAGTATCTGTTATTGTCACTGTGCAAAAATTCTTTTTAAAATCTTTTTCTTAATTATGAAAAATTCATGCTCGAGCTTAGCGCTAGCTCGATCACTGGTTCCAAGCTTACGTTATGTAAATTCATACCTAATACTCCTTGGAACAATACCTGAAGAACTCATGCATTCAGTGTTGTACGGATTTTTGACTGAAAATAAAATTGGAAATATAATTATATGAAGAGAATGAATTGTTTACTAGCTAGAGCGATTAATTCCACTAGTTTTTTGACAAAACAGGTAAATTTTTACATTTTCAGCCTCACAGCTCTGATCTTATGTTGATTTGCAATTATTTTGAGGATTCTAGCAAGTTTGCATCAAAGTACCGTCGGAAATCGACCATATTTGAATGCAAATAGCACTAACGCGGATCTAGACTCTCGTAATGGTTCATACAAGTAGTATTAATTCCACGGATCCAATAATTAGCTAGACCTAACTTTTGCCTTGGAATAATTTGGGTCATGTCAATTTTGGACTACAATAGTATTCCTCATAAGCTCAAATGGAAATTACATTTGAATGTGGTTGAATCGGTACTTTCCTCATTTATAACGGATAATCTTCAAGTGGCGGAAAAGGACACATGTCAGTTTCTAAGCCTGGTGAACTTATGCAAAGCATCCCACTCTGAGTACACTCCCTTCTTGATACTCTTCGACCCAATCAAATCTTTCTCTTTGGAAATACTGGACACGACTGAAGTCGTCAACTCAACAAACACCCCGTTAGCTAATCGTACTTCATGACCATCGCTTGCTCTCGTTAGCTTCAGTCACGCACTAAGCGAATTTCAACTTGCGAAATTTATTAAAATTTTGAGCCCAAATCGATAGAAAATTTTGTCGCTAAGCTCGAGCTGGCCAGATTGAGGTGAAGTTTTTGTTTTGCGTTTTTATAAACAGATTCGATTCCTGTATACAGCACCTTTTTATACTTCAAGCTTCATTAACTGACTCGCAAAGTTCACATCTTCGCTAGTACTTCATTTTACCATAATCATCAATTACATCAATCTTTATTTACATAGATCGTCTATTTCTAGTTTCATCTTACTTATTTCTCGAGAACTCTCCTTTTTTCAATCAAGAATTACTTCCAAGTATAGATTTCTACAATAGCGACTGAACAATCAGATGTACTTATAAGGCTCCTTTAAAAATAGAATTCACATATACATTAAACAGAAACTTTCAATATAGTGTATTACGACCCTATTTTTAGGATAATATACTTAAACTCGGATAACAAATATAATTAGAATAAACTTACTAAAGACGCTTAAATCAATAAACAAAGCGTGCAATTTAATAACAAGTGAAAAGGTTTATAATAACAAGGATAACAATTACAACAAAGAAAGTCAACCAAACTACAGAAGAAACTCAAAAAGAAATTAATATTTTTATGAGTAACGATACAAGTAAAAAAAATCAACCTGCTTCTCAAAAAGCAAAAGATTATAGCACAGTCAACGACGAAACTGCGAGTTTTCCAAATAAAAGTGAAAATTCAACATCTCGAAGCAAAAATAAGAGAAAATATAATTTTCAAAGAGCTACTATCGCTTGCGAACAATGTCGTAAGGCGAAAACACGGTGTAATTATCTTCATGATGGTGCCAGTTGTTTTAGATGTGAAAACTTGTCGTTAAAATGTTCACTTCAAGATTTACAATCTGAACCAATTTTATCAAAATTTCAACAAAATACTTTTATCAAGTCAAGAGATGATAATGATAAGAAAAAACAGAAAAAAGGTAAACTCAATGTTACAGCAGTGAATGAAAGTTCAACCATGGATTCTACATCTTTGAGATCTGAAATTATTGATGGATCATCCTTTTCAAATTCTCCACCTGCTTCTATTGATAACACCACTTTGTTAAATTTGATCAATTCAAAAGTGGATATTATTTCTCAAACTTTAAACAACTTAGCATATAATGGTGGTTCAAATAGACACATGTATGAACTAGGTCCGTCAGCTGTGTGGAACCAATCATATAGTGGTGGAAAATTTCCACCTAACTCACACTCTCAACCTCAAGTACCTCAACCTCAGGTACCTCATCCACATTCACCATCGGAATCTTTTCTTAAAATGTACCCTCAAACATCATCGCTGTTCAATCAACCTCCAGGAAATAATGCATCTACTTCACTAAATTTGATGGGAATCAAAAACAATCAGCCTACACCTGGAATTACTCCTTCTGTAAATGCACCATTAGCTAGACCATTTTTACAACCAACGGCAAGATTTCTCACTTCTTCTTATCTTTCATCAGCTCAATCAAGGAATAATTCAATTAGTAACACTTTGAATAACCCAACAACTGGTCATGAAAATGATGAGTTTTTCTTTTTAAATGCTCCCTATTTGGATGTTTTAAATATGGCTTCAAATTATGGTCTTCCTTTCTCAAAAGAGATTGGTTTTGATATTAATAAAGATGCCATTCTTTTATCTATTCAAGAACGTTATGATCTTATCAATAGAAATATTATAGACTATGATACATGCTTTAGGTTGATTGAAGTTGCTTTATTACATTATGGTAAGTGGATTACGTATAATGAAAATGACTACAGATCGTGGTTTGACCTGATTAGAATGGCTTCACCATTGTTATTTTGTACTTTAGTCTTATTTGGTTTACGTCATCACAGGTTAGATCATTCTAACAAGACTTTAGAATTGGACATTTTGCAAAGTATCCATCAGTTACTTTCATTAAGTGTTTATGAAGTTCCTCAACCAAAAGAGTTTCTACAAACAGTTATTCTGTTAACTCATTTTGCACCTTCGTTGTCATATAAGCATATTTACTTTGATAGTTGGTGGGTCTCCTCTTATGGCTTGATCCATTTCATGACAAGAGAAATGACAATGAATCTAATGATTAAAAGTGTCAGATCCCCTGAGAAAATTCATCAATATAGAATTTGGAATCATTTGACCGTATCCCATTTAATCAATTGTATTCTATCTGGTAGACCTTGTATCATTGATGAACCAAGATTGGATCAGTGTAGGGATATTTTAGAATTACCAGAAGCTAATTCATTTGATGCGATTATTGTGGCAGAAATTTGTCTTATGTTATCATTGTACAATTCGTTACAGTTTCCAGAAAACATTGATATAACATTGAAAGAAATTGAAGCAACTTATAATGACTGGAAGTATCTTACAGAAAGTATTGCAATGGGTAAAGCAGTTACTGGATTTTACTTTTTCTGCAAACTGATGGTTTTGAGAAGATTTATTCTCAAAAACATGTTTATGAAAGGTCAAGCAGAACATGTGAAAAAGTGTCGTGAATTTTTTGACACATTTATTTCATTTTCTGACTTCCTTAAATTGACTGATTTATCAGATTTTAGTGATCTGTTGAAACAGTGCGTCTTCTTGTCCATTTTTATGGCACTGCAGTTTAAGCAATTAGATTTGTTCAATCAAAATGATGATGATGTTGAGTTAATTAAAGTTGTCAATAATTATCAAGAGCAATGTGCTTTAATGGAGAGTAAGATTTTTTGCTATAACGGTTACTTTGGTCATTACTTTGAATTGATTCGCAGAATGAAAGATTCCATTTTTCCGCCACCACAAATCAACCAACAACAGCAACAGCAACAGCAACAGCAACAGCAACAGCAACAGCAACAGCAACAGCAACAGCAACAGCAACAGCAACAACAACTGCAACAACAACAACTGCAACAACAACAACTGCAACAACAACAACAACAACAACAACAACAACAACAACAACAACAACAACAACAACAACTGCAACAACAACAACAACAACAACAATCACAGAAAGAACCGAGACAACGGAGGTCAAGGTCCGGCAAACCTACTTTCTAATTGGTATGATTGATAATATTTTGTTAGCCTGTTCATAGAGTTCTTTTTCCGATGACGTATACATGTCAATAATTTTGCATTTCATTAAGTTTTGTTTATTTTGTATTTCCACCTATAATAACTGTATAATTTAGAAATGACGGCAGAAAATAGAGTAACAGAGGCAGTTGAATTTACCCAAAACGTGTTCTGTTTCTGCTTTGAGGCAGAAAAATCTGGCGAAAGTGGTAGCAAACACAGGAAGCGCGTAGTTTCGTTTGATGCCTCCGGCCATGGAAAACATGTGTAAACTGTTCAACACCTTTGGTTTTGTTTTCTGTTCAGTGATCCAGAAAGATTATAAATATGAGCTTGGCTTCCACTTTATTTATTTAAGTTTCATTGGCTTTGCTTTTTTGAACATCCAAAAAAACAGGAAACTAAGAAATGAAATTCACACCAGTTTTACTTGCTACCTATGCAGCATTAGTTGTTGCGGGTAATGAACATTATAAGTCTAAACATGAAGAGACCACCAGTATTGATACCGACTGTATTGAATCTACCAAGAGTCATGATGAAAGCACAACTGTGACTATCACCAGTACAAGCACTCCAAAGAAACCTGTTGAACCAACTACTACTCACCAGAAATCATCTACTTGGGAAAAACCATCTGGTACTACAAAGACTGAAACAGTAACCAGTACTGACGACTGTGATGAATCTACTAAGAGTAAACCAGTTAAGCCAACTACTGTTCCAACTACAGTTCCTACTACTGCCAAGCCAACACCACCAGCCCCAGAAACTGAAACCAAGACTAAGACAAGAACTTATCTTCCACCACCAAAGCCATACCACAACTCCACTGAACCTATCACTCCAGTTACTCCAGTTACTCCAGTCACTCCAGTCACTCCAGTCACTCCAGTCACTCCAGTCACTCCAGTCACTCCAGTCACTCCAGTCACTCCAGTCACTCCAGTCACTCATGTTACACCAACCACTCCAGTCACTCATGTGACACCAACTACTCCTGTTTATTCTGTTCATCCAGGTAGTGGAACTGTTGTCGTTCCACCGGGTACTGCTGTTCCAGGTAAACCAGAATTATCAACCTATGTTGGTGATGCTATGAAAGCTACCGGTTCAAATGCAGCTGTTTTAGTTGCAGCAGCTATTGCATTTTTATTGTAGGATTGACAATTTAGTGAAGCACGAATGTAAATTACAAAGTAGTATTTTTTGTTTAAACTATGTATCTTTAATTATACAGTGCTAAAAATTGATCTACTCAACATCATCAAAAGTCTCACCTTCAACTAATTCTGGGATATCTTCATCACCATGAGCGTGAGAGTGAGCGTGAGCACCTTGGTTTTGCAATTGTGCTAAACTTTCAGGATTCTGTTGGAAAGATTGTGCAAGTTTCTTCAATAAATCAAGATTTTCAGCACCGAGCTGGGTAAGAATACCTGGCAATAATTCAGTAATTTTCTTTTCTTGACCGAAACCAGTAACTGCATAAGTGTTGTTTGCAGCACATGCTTGAACACCAACTCTGTTAAAGTGTAAAACTGAACCATCGTCTCTGAAAAAGTTTGCTTCAGCAACATCGGTAAGAGTTGTTGGATTGAACTTTGCTAATGCAGCTTGAACTTTTGAATCGTCACCTTCAGATGATTTGTTGACTTTCTTTGCTGCAACTCTCTTACCTGCAACTTTCTTTGCAGAACTCTTTTGCAATTTTGCTAATTTTTCTGGATCAATAGGCATATTTAGGTGTTTGTATTGGAAAGTGTGAAAAAGTAAGACTCAACAGCTCCTCAATATGACAAGCTTAAAGTGAAATTCTCGACGTCGAAAGCGAATCTTGGACACTGTTGGCGAAATTTGGGAAAAAAATAGACGTAAACTGAGTCTGACCGACGACGCAAAAATCGACGTGTGCATGCATCTGGAGGCTCGTTAAAGGATTAAGTGTTTAAGGTATTATTAATTAATTGATGTATAAAAAGTGTGTATTATTGAATTACAAGGGGGTTTCACCATTCTCTTTCATCTGCTCTAACAGTCGTTCTCTATTTCTTTTACAGGTCATGGTACCTACATGACGTTTCAGTGCGTCTCGTCTGGCGAAACCTTTATGGCACTGGGGACAAACATTAGGTGGTGTTTTCAGATGAATTTTTTCATGTCTTTTCAAATCAGATGATCTTTTGAATGATATTGAACATTCCGAACATTTGAAATTTCGTAATGCATCATCAGAATTGTTTGCAAAAATTTTAGAACTCTTTCTCCTCTGTTTGCTATTCCCATTATCATTATAATTATCATCATCATTCTCATTTTCATTCACATTCTCATCTTCATCATCATCATCATCATCATCATCATCATTTTCATCGTTGCCTTCATCTTCTTCTTCTTCATCACTATCATTGTGGTGTTTGGGTTTGCGAAATTGTGTATATGACAATTCATCTGTTGATTTGAAAATATCCAGTGAGAACTGTGGGAAATCCAAATTAGTAGGTGGATTCCTCAAAGGGTTTTCTGTAAATGGGGGGACAATAAAATTAGTTGGTGAATTCCCTAGGTCAGGTAACATTTTATGTTGTTGATGATGATTTTTCTGATAATGACTAAGGAAGGGGTCTTTGTGTCCTTGTGTAGCATTTGAAATTGCAGTGTTTATTGAGCTATGATCATTCCCGTTCCCATTTTTGTAAGTATAATTGCTATGATTGTCTGTTGATATTGTGGATATTGTACTTGAACTCTTTTGAATTTCAGTATTGTTAATATTGAAATTACAATCATCATTTTGATCTATACGTTGTAGATATTGTCTTGAAATTGGTAATCCACCATGAGGTGAATTTGAATATTGTAGACGGTTTAAAATATCTCTTATAGTTGGATCTATTTGCTTTTCATGAATTTTAACAACTTCACTTGCAGCCTTGAGAAATGCCAAATCTTCATCTGTTATCTTTGTCCCTAGTGGAGGTATTGGTATAGTTGATTTCGGAGGTTGTGGTTTAGAGGAATTGAGTAATCTAAACAATTCTTCCTCTCGCTGAGAACCCGCTCCAGCGACAGATAGTGAAGATTCTGAATGTTTTACAACATGAACGTTGATAGAGTCATTATTATTATCTTCTGTATTATTATGATCTGGAATGGGATGTTGGAAATTGTTTCGTTGATTAAACGACATCATCAAGGTAATGTTGATGTTTGCAATAAATCAATTTCTAATTCGTTTGTTTGAAAAAGAGCCCGTAGAGATATGATTTTTTTTTCCAATTTAAACTCCGTAATTATTCCAAAGTATATATTGTACACTACTTCGAGACAACCTCGTTATAGAAGTAGTAGTGTTGATATAAAATAGAAGAAGAAATTAAGACCGAAGACCACCCTGTTGTGGAAGAAGATGTGAATGGAAGTCGGCGATGAGGGAAGTATGGTTTTGGTTGTTGTGAAAGAACCACAGAGACGTTTGTTAAGAGAAATGGAACGCAAAGGAACCACAACTGGTGTCAAAACACGTGACACAGAGAAGAAATAAGTGAAAGCCACACTTTTTTTTTTCAAATTTAAATCTCAAGAAAAGCAAAAAATTTTACTCTAAGTTATATTACGGTTCATTTACAAAGATAAACTATTAAGATCTAATCTAATTAATTTGTTTCACCAACATTGATTCTCTTGCAGGTCCAGTACCAACCCATTGGATTGGAACATTCAAGTATTCTTCAATAAAAGCAAGATAATTTTTCGCATTAATAGGTAACTCATCGTATGTTTTAATATTAGTAATATCTTCTTCCCAACCAGGGAATGATTTATAAACAACTTCAACTTTACCTAAAACGTTCAGGCATTCTGGGAATGATTTAAGTATTTGACCATTATATTTATAATCAATTGCAACTTTAATTTCTTTGAAAGTATCTAAAACATCTAATTTTGTAATATTAAGCGAAGTATAACCATTGATCCAAGTTGAATATTTTAAAACCACTAAATCTAACCAACCACATCTTCTCTTTCTACCAGTTGTAACACCATATTCATGACCAATATCTTGTAAAGATTCACCAATTTCATTTAATTGTTCAGTTGGGAAAGGACCTTCACCAACTCTAGTTGTATAAGCTTTAACAACACCATAAATATTTTTAATTGCAGTTGGTGGAATACCTAAACCTGTTAAAACACCACCAATACCTGTATTAGAAGATGTAACATAAGGATAAGTACCAAAATCGATGTCTAACATTAAAGCATTTGCACCTTCAATAAGTATTTTTTTATTTTCCTTTAATGCATTATGCATAAATTCAACTGAATCAACAACAAAAGGTTTAATTTGTTCCCTTAAAATTTTATATCTATTAATTTCATTTTCAATATCATAATCAAAATTACCATACCTTTTAGTTCTAGTTGTATATAATCTTCTTAATTTAGTTTCAAATTCATTCCAAGCACCAGGTTCATCACTAATTAAATGATGAACTCTAATACCAGATCTTGAAACTTTTGTTGAATAAGTTGGACCAATACCTTTACCTGTAGTACCAATTGATTTTTTATTACCAGATAACTCAGCTTCTCTTAATTTATCAACTCTTTGATGAAAATCGAAAACTAAATGAGCTCTTGAAGATAAAAATAATCTATCTCTACATTTTAAACCTTGTTGTTCAATTTTTTCTAATTCATCAAAAAACGATGGTATATGAACAACAACACCAGAACCAACAAGGTTTAAACATTTTTTATTAACTAAACCTGAAGGTAACATATGAAAATCATATTTTGTTTCACCAACAACAATTGTATGACCTGCATTATTACCACCTTGACATCTAGCACAAACTTCAATATCATCACATAAAAGGTCAACTAATTTACCCTTACCTTCATCACCCCATTGAGAACCTAAAACAACATCAGCCATTTTTATGTATAATAATTGATACTATATGAACGTGTAATGTGCACGTTAAACCAAGAGAAGGAACAAGAAGAAGGAGAGGAGAGAAAGAACCAAGAAAGTAGAAACAACATATTAAAATACAGACATTATCTATGCATCTTCACGTTTATTTCATTGAAGGTAATATTATGACTTAATTAATTTAGTCCTGGAGACTGGTGTCCCGATTGGCTGCGCGCCTTATTCGCTTCAGGGCCAAGTCAAGTCATCAATCACTGCCACAACAGCAACACTAGTTAGCACTCACCACAGCGGTCCGGCTATTCACCTTCCTCCTAGTGTACTGTGGGGGTGACAAGGTATATTCATGTATTCAGAAAGTAGCTGTGTGTGTAGGTTGGTTGGAGGTGTGCGTGTAGATGTGTAGGTGTAGGTAGCCGCTACACAGCTGACTTCTGTCTCGCTCGCCTGCAACAAGTTGGTGTGTTGTGTCGCGGGAGACCATTTACAAAGATCCAAAATCAGACATACAATACATTACCTAATCGGGAAGAGAAGGTGAAAAATACGCGAAATTAATATATAGAATTTATTATTTGGCGAAAAATTCATTCAAGAAGTACACAGATTTATATAGTAGAAAGATGATGGAACAGTGTTTATTGGTGCTTGGAGAAGATAAACTTACCAGCAGTGAAGATGCCAGTACCAAACACTTTCCAGCAGACAACACCTTGTTGTTTGAGATCAGAAACAGATGGAATCACAGGAGCAAAACTCTTCTTGATTCCTTCAGCGGTAAAATCTTGCTTCCATTGCTGGCTGTATGGAATTGGTTCGTGTGCAGATTGGTATGTAACAGCAGACATGTGTGTAATACGATAATATGTGCGAAATATACCGCTGATGGCATCAATATATGCCAGCAGATACTGCTGATTTTATACAATCGGAGTCGGGAGTTAGTCCCGAAAGGCGGAAGGGGTCCCTCCACGTTCTACGCTTACACACCCACGTGTCTTGTTGTAGCACGTGTGTGCAAGAGTGAGGGAGTGAGAAGGATTAACCGTGCGTGCAAGCATAGATTAGATTAAAAAATTATTTTAGAGTATTATGTTTAGACAGGTCCGGTGTGGTGGGGTTGAATATAGTTAGTTAGTTAGTAGGCTGTAGACAAGAAATAGTCTTTCTTATTGGGTTTGTTTGTTGGTTGGTTGTTCTCATGCATGTTTGGAAAAGCAAAACTTACCAAGATGGTATGCACCAACAATGAAAACATTGTAAAGCACTTTACCTTGTGCCTTAAGATCTTGACCAGTTGGAATAATAGATCCAACATTCTTTCTAAATCCCTTGTATGTGAAATCCTCCTTCCATTGGTCCTTGTAAGACATTGGTTCATGGCCATCTGCGTGAACTGGAATTTGCACTTGAGTAGACATCTTGATAAATAAACCTTGTATTGACTAAATTAGAAATCTCAAAAGCAACAGAAGCATCTTCCCTCACTTTTCGACATAAAGTGGGAAATACTCTCCTTTTATAACAACTACGTAGCAACTGAAAAATAAACGCTCCGCACAGGGTCCCGTTTTGTTTTCCCGGGCAGGGTGGGAAGTTGCCTGGGCCGGAGAAGCCCACTAGGCCGCACTGTGGGCCCTGAAGACAACTCTGACTTGTCTAAACATTCAGCCTCATTTAGTCATGCATTGGGATTGGACACCCAGGTTTACTGCTGGCTGAAGTTGTGTTAAAGCTAATTCCAATTTCCACAGTAGTGCGTAAACCGTCGCAGATTAAGCATGGTCATCTCTTAATCGAATTGTTATCTGGGGCAATTTGGGTACACACGTGGCAGCACGTGGCCTAATTATATAAACGAGTCTAGCTTTTAATAGCGAACTCCGAGCTGCCTTTACTGAAAAAAAAAAAATTAAATTTTTAGTATACCTCACATGCTACATTTTTTTTACAGAATTTTTACACAAATATAGCGCACTTGCCTAATCGGGTGTAATTTTTACAATATTTTTACGAGTCGATCGACGGCACATATGAAGCATGTGACATATACAAAAGTTTTGTAAAAATAGCTGTTTTACCGTATTTTGTCGATTTTGTTTTACAAAGTTGCTAAGGTGCACAGTTTTACCAGCCTATAGCTCATCAAATGATATGTTTTTGGTCAATTGTGCAATCTATAGCTTTGCTGCATTAGTTTATAATACTCAGACCAGTAATTGCCGTTTCTAATATGTTACGAAGCGGACATTTTGTGTACAACATTTATTAATGTCATACAT
>JAJMKU010000003.1:0-22515 GCA_030563965.1 Pichia cactophila
ATTAAAATTGCCAACGTATTCCTACTTTTATTCTTTGCATGTATCAACTGTTTATTACCACTATGAACATTCACAGTAATATCATCTTTCAAATCATTAAGAATCGAAATATTTGCATTTTGTATAGACAACTGAACACCAATCTCACTAACAATATTAGCAACATCACCAATCTGACTCTCAATTTGTGAAACTTGTTCAATCGTTCCCTTCTTCAATTCCAACATCAAATCATTCTGTTCTTCCTGTAATTGAACCAATTCTTCTTCGGGTAAATGATTTCCAAGTTCTTCAAACTGTTCATCAACAAATCTTGACTCTAAATTACCGTCAAATCCTTTTTCAGTATTGTTGTGAATTATTTCCCTCATGTCAAAGTCACCCTCCTTCCATTTAGGAAGTTGAATCTTCGATTTCTGAAGCTGTACAAGCTGCTCATTTCTTTTCTCATATATACTATTCCATTCTTCCACAACATGTTGTAACTTCAAAGACAACCCCTTGATTGTCTGCTCAAAAATTACTCGTAATGTGTCATTCCTGACCTTTACATACTCTGAATAATCACCAAATGAAACGAGATTACGTGTCAAATTGTCAAATTTCGATACACTTACTTTACTCATACTAACTCTCATTAAATTATCACCTAATTCAACCGAATCACTATCAAGTTCAGCCATTTTAGAGACTTCACTTTGAAACTTTTTGATTTGGTTGGAAAGTACTTGGAACTGTTGTTTAATTTCTATATTCACACGTAGCTTGTTTGCATCTGACATCACTGTTGAATTCGTTATCAAATATTCGTCCTTTATATCATTTATCAACTGTGCAACTGTTGCTATTGATTTATATAGAGAACTAGCTGTTTTCAAAAACGGAATTGATTCACAAACTTCCACCTTCTCTCCATTTCGTTTCACCTTATCACCAATCTCTTCACTGTAAATCTCAGTGCATTTCCTGAAAAATGAAGTTCTATCCATACTTCAATGGGTTTATTACGCCGATCACAAGAATTAATATCAACGTGTGTAAATATACATCAAATACAGGATGCAAAAACCTAATCGTCATTACGTAACGCTTTCAATAGATTTCAAAAACTCTGCGAACAAGCAGTCTTAACAGCAACATCACAAACGTATCAATTTGAAGCCTAAACAAGGATGAATAATGTATGGAATGAAGACGATGGGTGGGGAGATACTGATCCTTTTAAACTGCAGAACGAACTTGCACAAACTATGCAATCAATACACATTGGTCCAAATGACAAAAACAATGATGATAAAGATGATGACCACGATGATAAAGATAATAACCACGATGATGTCAATGATCATTACTACAGCTATAAAAATGAAGCTAAAATAAGTGAATATCCTATTTCAGCACAAAATAATAGCTTTTACGGGGAGGAATCAGCTAATAGTCTAAGAAATCCGTTTCTAGTGAACGCTCCCGAACAGGCCAACGAACAGGTGGATGTGGAGATTTTAAAGGAAAAGAAGCACCAACTATTGGAGTCTTTGACAGCAGAGAGTAAGGAAGACTCATTTTTGAAACCAGAAACCATTGAGAATGTTGACGAATTGTTAAGCGGACCTGAAGATTCTAAAGTTGCCAAACTAATGACTTTAACATCGACGCCTTCCCAAAATCATCAGTCAAAAAACAATGATGATACGAAGGATCATGTTGAAAGATTACAGTCTAGAATTATTTCACCTACAAGAAGAGTCAAACTTTTAAGACCAAGGAGAGTGAAGGCCCATTCTGAAGATGTACATGACCCACTTTCGGCGCCACTTACTTCCACCAAAGATTCAGATAGTTTAAATCTTACAAAATCCACATCTCCTCATTCGATGAAACAGAAGCTTATTTCAGAAAGCGATTCACCTTTGTTCAATCTCAAAAAGGAAGATTTGTTGAGTAAAGTTAATGAACCTATCGATCCAGCAAAAGCATCTTTAGAGGACGATATTGAATTGATCAAAGATGAAGAGCCGGAACCGTTTGAAATTTTAGTTGGGGATCCGCTTAAAGTAGGAGAATTGACCAATGCCCACGTCGTTTATACTATTACCACAAAAACTACCTCGAAATTGTTTACTTATCCTGATACTACAGTCACTAGAAGATATAGTGATTTCTTATGGCTTTACAATCGTCTACTTAATAATCATCCAGGATATATAATTCCACCTCCACCTGAAAAACAAGCATATGGCAGGTTTGACGACAAGTTCATTGAAAATCGTAGGTTAGCTTTGGAAAAAATGCTCCAAAAGATTGCAAATCGGAAAATATTTCAAGATGATAAAGATTTGATCACTTTTCTACAATCTGAAAACTTTGCAATTGATTCAAAAAGGAATGAAACCAATGAAAGTAGCGATTTAGAAAACATTCGTACAATGTCCGAAATCCTCTTAATCAACATCAACTTAGGTATTAACGAATCATCCAATGGGGGAGGGTTTTTTGGTTCATTGATTGGACTCAACAATTCCAAATACGTTGAAGAAGATCCCTTCATTTTGGGAAAGCAAGAGTACATTAAAAGTTTGGATGCGCAGCTCCGTCAACTATCGCAGAGCTTGGATATGATTCTTGAAAAAAGGGAAGAGCTGTCTTCATCACTAAGCGATGTGACTCTGATATTGCAACAATTAGCTGATTTAGAGATTAACACTGAAATTTCGGAGATACTGGTAAATTTTGAAGAGCTACAAATAAAGATCAAGGAATTGTTGGATAATCAAAATACGTCACAAATACTTACTTTTGGGTCAACTATTGATGAATATATTAGGAATATTGGGTCTGTAAGGAATTGTTTTGAAAACAGACTAAAGATATGCAATAGCATTGCTATTTTGAAGCAACATCTGGATAAAAAGGAGCATAATTTAATAAAATTCAGGTCGAAAAATTCAAGCCAAACTGATAAGGTAAAACTTTACGAAGCGGAAGTTGCCAAGTATAATAAATTTTATGAGTTACAAAGTAAATTCAAAGATCAGTTTGATTTGATTTTTAGATCAGAACTGAAAAAATTTGAGGTTGCCAAAATTACGGATTTCAAGAATATGATTGAAATTTATTGGGAAGGATTGATTGAGAGTCAAAAACTTCTGATTGAATTATGGGAAACATTTTACGATAAATGTAATTTTGCTTAAACGATAGGTAGCTTGTGGTATAATGAAATGAACTAAATACGAATCAAAAATTGGTAATAACTGTATTTCAATTGTAATACATAATAAAAGTTTAAAAAAAGTTCGTAAAGCGTAATATCTATGCAAGTAAAATCTCCCATCCCCATTCTTTCATGACTGTCGTCCAATGAGACCAACTCAAAAAGTTGTTGTCTTCGTCATCATCTAGAAGATTATCGTGACCATGAATTGCAAAGCTGATCCTTCTTTTAACATTAGAGTAATCATTTATTCTCGTACCATCATTTCCTCCAGATTGCTCATATTTATTCATCTTATTTGTTACAACTATATCCTTCCTTCTCCAAACTTCTTTAACGACTTCCCATGCTCTATCGATTGTTCCAATCCACATTTTATTGACTAGTTCTGTCCACCTTTCCTTAACCCACTCTCTTTCTTCACCATGTTGAGCTTCACATGAAGCTACAAAGAGTGGGAAAATATGCGTAACTAATGTACGAGAGTTACTTGGAACACTAGCTAAAAGCATCATGACATTTTCCGCCAAACTATGAGACGATGGACTTGGGACTTCGGGTATTACTTGATGCAAGTATAAAAGTGTTGAGTAGCGATATGCTTCAGCGGTAGCAACGGTAGCATTGATATCAAAAGTAGGATCCGTGGAAAGTGTTAAATTACTATTGTATACTGAAGTTGATAAGTTAGGAAGATTTGGTATTTCCCATTTTTCAATTTTAGTTTTGAGTTCAACACAATTAGAAATTAGTCTTAGTGGTGTCTTAATTATTTTTTGATTTGGGTTGTTCTTTTGAATCATGCACTTGTATTTTCTAACTTTACCAATCAAATCTGCTGCTTCACCCATCAATGGAAATAAAGATTGTGCAACACCAAGTAATGGATCAATTGTATCACCTTCTTCCAAATTGAAATTCCGATATTTTGTAATCACTGAACCACTGCTAGGTTCAGAAGATTTTTTCCTTTTAATAGATCTTGTTGAGTTTGGAGAGATCGTTGAATGAGATAATGATCTTGTCTTTTTTTGATGACCTATTGACATTGGCGATATTGATTTTCCATTTGGATTTTCAAGATTATCAGGTGATTTACCTCTAGTACTATTTGAGTCATTTGACTCCAGCTCATATTCAAGTTCAGGTAAATCCATTTCAGTTTCAGATTCACTTGTCATCCTCGCAAGAACATCAAAATACATCCAAGCATTTACCAAAAATTGTAATTCTTTTGGAATAACCTTGTCTTTCAAGTTCAGAGCTTTATTTCCATCATTGTCTGAATGATCTACTTCATCATCAGTTGTAGCAAATTCGTTTTTTAAAGAATCTTCAAGAATAGGACTAAAACCCGTATTACTTTTACCCATATCAACAGCCGATATGTTTAAAAGATTATGTTTAGATTGATCAGATAAACTTGTACTTCTTCTCATTTTTTTACTCTGTTTCTTCACTATATTTCCTTGCATCTTATTCAAAACTTTAACTACCATACTTTTAGCACCTCTTAAATGTGCAATTCCAGTACTAATATGTCTATCCCAAGCTTCCCCCATTGCCAATGCGATACATGTTGCCAAAGCAACATCAGGTGGTGTTTTTTTGACAATAGCGTTTGAATTTGCAGAAAAATCGGTTATCCTATGTGATTTGTTTGAGCTTAAACCATTTACAAGTGACAAAATAGCATCTTTCATAAATTTTACACCTTTTGCACGTATATTAGCATCACCACGAGCAATATGGAAGCAAGTCATAGCAAGTAATGCAGATCTTACTACTTCGTGGTTTGCAGACATTGGAAGTAAAAAGGTTCTCCATGGGTTCTCTGAAGGACCATTTTTAATGGACATAATTGCTGCTGTATGTTGATCAAATGCTTGAAGAGTTGATAGTTGATCATCTGGTAAATGTAATGAGTATAAATTGATTGGAGGTGGGACAAAGTATTTATTGGGTATTGGATGATGATGTTCTATGAAATCTAAACTAGAGCTCATTTCGGAAGTTGCAGAAAGTGGTGATCCTATACTTGATTGATCTGTAAAACTTTTTTTCCTTACCAGTTGAGTTGATGTCATAGATTCAAAATTTGAACTTGTTGGATTAACATAATTGGACGAAGTTGTATATGTTCCATTTGATGGCTTTGGACTGACCATTTCATATGGAGGTATCAATGTACCTAATTGATTTTGAATATTTTGTATTTGGAGTGGAAAATCATTCATCAAAGGTGAAAGTTTTGGGGATGTAAACGAAGCAAGATAAGAGATATTAGGACTTTCCATTGCAACTGGGGAGCCTTTGTTACTATTCAATTGTATTGTATCAATTTCTTCAAATTTTGGTAACTGATGTCCTGAAAGAGATCTTGTATCATGAAAATCATTTTGATAAGCATTCAAAAAGGCAGCTATATTAGGTGATTTAGAATAGTTTGGAGATCCAATAAAAGACAGTTTTGGCTTTACAAGACTGGAAGTTGTATTGTTGTTCGATGGGGATAAAGGTACTGTTATATTTGGTGATTCTTTTGATGCAACTTCAGCTAATGAAGTTAGCATAGATTTGTCATCTTCATTTGGATTTAAAATCTTTGCATTATCAATTACACTGTCATGACATTCCTTTTCAACACTTATTACATCATTTGTATCCTCTGAGGATTTCTGTTTAGCAAGATCATTCAAATGATTGTTAAAGAGAAATTGTTTTGTAGATTCTGTGTCTGACAAATTAGCAATAGTTGATGCTATCAGAGCGGCAACATCAGGATGTTTACCATTATCTATTAAAACATTTGCTAATGCAATTTCTTCAGAAGATCTACCAGTTACTGATTTAGTAGCATCTTCCATTGCACGTTTCAAATGTGAATCCTTTCCATTACTTTGATTTTGGTTAGTTTGTAAAAAATCTGTCTTTTTCAAATCACCTTGGTTTTTATATTTAGGAACAGAAGAAATGATACTATTAGTACTGTTAAAATCTCTCCATTTGAAATTTACAACATAACCTCCACAAACGATACCACGTTTCGTGCAATTTTGACAAAGTGGTTTTGTTTCGTCACATTTAAGTCTTCTCTTTTTGCAAGTTACACAACCGTTTCTAGATTTTGTATTTTTCACTTTTCCATTGGCTAATTTCTTAGATACCGATTGGTTTGTCGGAGACATATTCTTCCTGTTGTTGATTAAGAAGCCAGATTTAACGGAGGAATGATTGATATACTTAAAGTACTGAATACAGAAAATTCAGTCTGGCAGACAATGAATCATTATCTAACATCAAACCTCATCAAGATTACGTAGTTCCGATAGGGTGTCACTCTATCTATCTCCACGAGACCTGAAAAACGTTATCAGCATCAGCAATTGTTCTCGTTATCAATCTTGCTCTTGCCAAATTCGCGGTTTCTGGCCTGGGCCCCCCACGCCACTGTGGATATCGCTGCCCAATCGGGAGCTGTTTTGCGAGGCTGCCAATCTGTCTGCTCTTTAAGGCGATTTTCGTAGACTCATGCGGTATTGGGTGGGGGTGAACGATGGATGGATGGATGAGATAATATACAGTCTAATAGCCACTCTGTTGTCGCTGTGAGTACTACCTGTATGTATACCCTTGTGAAGAGCCTCTTCCTGTAAGCTGTGGCCAAATGCACTCAATGCGGTTGCAAAGCGCCAGAGGAGCGGTTATATAGATTGATTGAATGACTGATTGATATTACGTGATGGTGCGGGTGAGAGCAGTTCCAACGATGCGGTTGAGTGGGATCTAAAAGTCGGAACAAACCATTCAGCTCTAGCAGACTATTGGCGAATATATAAAACGTTGATTTTTCAGATCTTTGGTCAAGTCTTCTTTCTTCAATGAATGTGTAGTTTGACTCTTTGGGCAATAATAATAGTATGAGTTATCCATCGATATTCACTCCTTTAGCAGATAAACAAAAACTCTTGGATGATTTTGTTGGAAAGAAGAAAGCTGATTTGGCTACACCAGCATTGATTGTTGATAGAACTATATTCAAAGCAAATGCAGAGAAAATGCTGCAATCTGCTAATCAACTAGGAATCGATTTCCGTGCACATGTTAAAACTCACAAAACTTTGGAGGGAACACGTCTACAATTAGGTTCTGGCAAGTTCACTACAGATAGAATAGTGGTTTCAACTTTAATTGAAGCTTGGGGTCTTGTTCCTTTGATGGAACAGGGATTAATAAGGGATTTCTTATTCAGCTTGCCTGTTGTCAAGTCTAGATTGGCTGAATTGGCTGATTTATCAGAGAAAGTAGAAAATCTGAGAGTCATGTTGGATAACTATAAACATATTGAAACTTTAGTCGAATTTTCAAAAGCAAACAAATACAATAAAAAATGGTCTATTTTTGTTAAAATTAATATGGGTACCAACAGGGCAGGTTTACTCAACACTGATGAAGAACTTGATAAAATTATTGATGCTGTTCAAGTACACTCTAACTATATTTCATTGTATGGTTTCTATTGCCATGCCGGTCATGCATATTCATCTTGCAATTGTGAACAAGCGCAAAGCTTTTTATTAGATGAGATCAACCATGGTGATTTAGCATGCAAGAAAGCTTTGGAGAAATTACCTGCTATTAAAGATCTTGTCATTTCTGTTGGTTCTACACCAACGGCCCATACGGCAGAATGGTTAGAAGTTTCTAAAATTTCTAATCTTTCTGGTAAACTAGAACTTCATGCTGGTAACTATCCATTTTGTGATTTACAACAAGTGGGAACTGGTTGTGCTAAAATTGAAAATGTATCATGTAAAGTTTTGGCTGATGTAATTTCAACTTATCCAGGTAGAGGTGAAAAACTTCCTGGTGAAGAATTAATCAATGCAGGTGTCATTGCTCTAGCAAGAGAATTTGGTCCTATACCTGGTCATGGTAAAGTTTGCTCACCTGAAGGTTACGAAAATTGGATTGTGGGAAGATTAAGTCAAGAACATGGTATTTTGACACCTTTAAATAGCAATATCAAAACAGAATTCATCCCAATTGATACAAAAATTGAGATAATCCCTCAACATAGTTGTATTACTGCAGCTGCGTTCCCTTGGTATTACATCTTCGATGGTGACGATATTGTCTCTGACATTTGGGTACCATATAGAGGATGGTAACTCTTTTCAGTTTATAATATTTTTGTAGACCCTAAAGGATGTAACCACTAAACAGTTCAGCAATAGATCGCACTTAGGTGTAGCTAAAAGTTGGTTTGGGGTTGGTAATCGTGAAATCTGTGTGATTTAGCTAGTCTGAAATATCCGAATATGCATTTTCTAAATGAGGATGATTCATAATGCAAGTTTTATCAATTTAAGAATAAGCACTAGCCCTCGGCGCCTTAGTTTAGAAATATTTCAAGGTGTTGTACGAATTCCATAATATGCACAAGTTTTTCCTTTCAGGCAAATTTGTTTCAGAAAGAGAAATAAACATTATATTAACACAGGGTTCTCCTTCGGAGATTCGGTGTCAATGCTTATTTGTGTGAAAATTTGTTCCGTTGAAATTATATCTGAAAATATTCCCTTGTACAAGATCTATATCTAACCATGCTTTATTAGGCATGTAGACATAATTGGGATGAGAATAACAATACCTTTATACTACAGACATTGGAGTCTAAAATTCTTTGCGAATTTGAGATTTAAAAGCTAAACAGAAATAAAGCAATCAATTTGAGTGATGCTAGATCATAATAATGTTCTTTGCTTATAAAGTTCATCGAATGAGTTGCCGAAATAGAGTTTGTTTTTAAGCGTTCTTGGAATCAAAGGATAACCGCTAACATTTCCCTTTGTTCAATGTGTTTTTGAATATTTATTCATTCTTTGTCCTATCAATAGTAACACAAAGAATAAATTTGTTCATCGATTCATCACTTGAAGTACCATTGAAAGTTTCATATTCATTTTCATTTGAATGTTTAAGAATCAAAAGTTTAAGAAACATAAGAAAATGCATTGCATAATTACTACTTTCAGCCATCAAGGCGTTTTCTTCATGAGTACATGAAGTGAACTTTGCAACTTTGTGATTATTGCAACTTTGTGAACCATGCAAATAGACCATCATCAAACAAATATATGTCAATACAAAACAAACCTTACTGGCTTGCCAAACCTACCCATTAGAATATATAGCTGTGTTCACAATAGAATCATCGATTTACGTATTTAATACTTATTGTTACCCCTTTAACTACTAACAGATCAAGAGTCTATTTTATTTAACGTTACAAATTCTTCAGCAAAACTCATCTATACAATAATGAATTCCAATCCTACCACTCCTACTAATCAAGTAGAAGAGCTTGTTCTTGATGATAACATCGAGGCAACTACCCCAACTGCGCAGATGTCAACTCCTGATCCTGCTGCTACTCCAACCATCCCTACCCAAACCAACCCTGCTCCTATGGATGCTGCTATTGTATCTGAACCAGAAGTTACCGTCCAATCAGTTAATACAACAGAGAGCACAATCTTACCACCTCTTCCACCACCATTAAATGCTCCTCCAAAGGTTGAATCACTTGAACATTTGGATTATTTAAAAAGAATCAAAGGATTCCACAAGAAGAAATTTGAAAGTAAGAATACTTTTAAGTCAATCTTGGATGCAATTCCTAGATTTGTCAAGACAGCACCTGCCGAAGCTGCCAAATTCAAAACTCGGTACAACTCTAATGAAGGTCCATTCATACTTCGAAAAACTGATTAAGGAGTTGGAAATTTTTCCAATTCATAGCTCCATTAGTGGTATTTTCATTAGAATTCTGAAGTCAACGCCAGATACGGTTATGAGGCCTGGTATTATGCCACCACAAGAAGGTTGGCATGTTGATGGTGTTCACTTGATTCCAGAAGAGATCGTTGAGCTCGAAGAGCTTTTAAATCCCGTTCTTCGTGTCTTCTTGAACGCTAAAGGTTGGATTGACTACACAGCTGTTGTTCCATATTTGGCAAAAGAAGCCACACTACCAAAAGACGCTGCTGAGTTTTACGATAATTTGGTTGCTGTTGAGGATTACGATCGGATTCCCTTTGATCAACTGATGTTCTCCATCAAGATTGCTTGGATCCGCTCTAAGCCTGATACAGAGAGTGGTGTGCGTCTGGTTAACCAATATGTGTTAGAAGGTGCTATTGGAAGTTGGTCGTTATTACAACATTGTAAGACTTCTGTGAAAGAGCTCACTCAAAACGAAGCTCACAGAACTTATGAGTTGTATGTTGCTAAGGCTAAGGGTACTCTTTATAACCCTCGGTCGGTACTTTACAATTGGGCACTGGATTTCCAGAGATACATTAGTGCGTCTCACCCAAATCTCATGCATTTTGTCAGGGCTTGTGTCAACTACCTCAACAAATTGCTCAAGAATCAATCTGAGATTCCATCTTTGGACTTCTTAAATCCATGGTTCTTGGTGATCACTTCCAGAGAAGCGCTAACTCATCCCAGAGAAACTAACTATGCCTTACTGGAAGGTGGTTCTCCTCAACCTGCTTTTACTGCTTCATCGAACGGTAAAAGAAAAGATGCGAACGGTGTTAAGCCTGGCAACAAACGTCAGCAAGTTACCTCAGTCAAACCGCAAGGTGGAGCTGCTAAAAGTCTGCTGCTCGTGCTAATGTCAAGCAACACAAGTTCCTCGAGCGTGGTCCAAATATCTTGTACCCCAAACCTCCTCAGTTCAAAGGGAAAGCTGGGAATGTTTGGTGTACAACGTGTGGCTATGATCATCGTGACAAGAACAAGCACATTTTCGTTAATGGAGCGTCGGATGAAGATGCCATCAAGCATGAATCTTTACCAAGAATTATTGCGGCTGACAAAATTCTTTAGCAAACATCAAACATTTAACAACAATGTGTTTATGATGCAAAATCATCTTTTGAATGAATTTCTAATATCTCAATCAACTATTTGTTCTAAACTGTCAGCATTTTCATATCATCAACAGTTTATGTAATCCTTAAAAGACATTATTTCTCTTCAACTAATAATTAATGTAGTAATCACCGTATGGTCATTTCAAAAAGGCTGATCAAAATATTTTTATCTCCACATCGAGAGAAGAAAAGATGCACTGTTCTTTTTAGAACGTAGACATATTCCTAGAGTAATTAGCCTTGAATCTTACCTAAAAGTACAACTTGGCAATAACCTACCAGCGTAGTTTCTTCTATCCTTGAAACCACATCATTAATTGAGGTGCCGTGAATATTTGCCGGAAAGTAAAGGGGTAAGCTTGTACCCCCCGTACAGAGGATATAACAACCTGGCACGCTGTTTGACGGATCTTTAGTTGCCAGCAATAAGACTAGCAATTCAGTTCGACCATTCAAGCTCTATTTTCTCAGCAAATTTTTCTCCCCAAATTTCAATTTGAAATTTGATCCACTAATTTCGCTCTGGCCCTGTTACATTATGAATATTATGACATCATTATATAGTCCATAGCCATATTCTCTGTTTTATCGCGACGCACCTTGTGCAAAAGGACTGACTACTTTTATGATATGAATTTGACTTAAACTTCCAATACATTTCCACTTTGAGCATATTCTACAGGCAATGTATATGTCTACCCAGGAGGAAGGACGAAGTTTTAACCAGCCAAAAAATACCATCATGGACCAGGAAATGAATTCAGCAAATCATTTAGGATATGGCTTTTCATATCTCAAAATTGTTTTTGTTTTAATATTGTTTCTGATTTCATTAATATCATTTGTCACTCAAACGGAACTCACAAGTGTTCTATATACCAAATATGGGTTTAACGAACCGATCCTTCTATTGTTTTTAACCCATGGATTTTGGTGGTGTTTGTGGCCATTACAATTCATGTTCATTGCTATTTTTAAAACACTGAAACGTTATGTTAACTATAAACGTGGTTATGAAGTCATTATCAATGGACAACTTAAAAAATGGAGAGGTTTCAGAAGATCAATTGCAAGTTCAATTAAAGCTCAACATCAAAATGTCTTTCATACTGCAGAATTAACTGCTGCTGCCAATATTCCTGGTTACAAGATAATTTACACAGACCCGAAGAAAAGCTTCAGACAATATAAGGAGTTTTTCTATAGTGAAGCAATACAGTATGTATTTAAAATGGCTTCAATTTTATCCATAATTTTGAATGTTGCTGGTGTGACTTGGTACGTTGCAATGTCATTATCAACAGGAAGTGATGTAACTGCCATTTACAACTGTAGCGCTTTTACAGCTTACATCTTTGCAATACCCATTTTAAAAGAAAGATTTTCCTGGATAAAGGCAAATTCAGTGGTTATTGCAATCAGTGGTGTTTTCATTGTTGCATATATGGGTAAAAGGTCTATGGAAAATTCCTCAAACAATTATCAACACAGACTTTTGGGTAACTTTATCATTCTTATTGGGGCCATCATGTACGGTCTTTATGAAGTTCTATACAAGAAATGGTGTTGTCCGCCTACCGAGTTGGTAAGTGCACGAAGACAGGCAACGTTTTCTAACTTTATTATGTGTCTTATAGGTATTAGTACATTTGTCTCAATGGGATTGGTATTGCTTATTGTTCAAATAACAGGAATTCACAAATTTGCATTTCCTATCAAAGCTACAGAAGTAATTATAATGTTGACTAGTATTTTCTCCAATCACGTTTTCAGTGTCTGCTTTCTTGGATTGATGTCACTTACTTCTCCTGTATTCTCATCGGTTGCCTCACTCCTAACAATTCTTATTGTTGGAGCATTTGAATGGATTTTTAGAGGAATAGTGATAACGTTGGCACAAGTTATTGGTTACATCTTTATATTGGCTGGATTTAGCTTGCTGACATATGCATCATGGAATGAAATATCCCAGGAGGATACTGATGACAATTGTTACATAACTGATTCTGAATCTACCTATAGTGTATCCAGTAATCAACCTTAAAACTGATTCAGGCAAGTTTTATACTTTTTACCTTTATATTTATCTCATGATGTAATGATTTCTCCAGCTAGCTATATAAATTAGGATGTCCAGAATATATATATATGATGTTTGTCATTCAAACATTTGGCAACAAGATCATCTGAAAAGAAGTTATTGCTAGGTTAGTTGATTTGTTATGTAAAAAATTAAACTAAATCTATAATAGTTGTGCAGCAGATTCAACATTTTAATGGCTGTATAATTACTGAATGTATTGATCTGATATATACAGGAGGTGCCAAAAGGAGATGGCGACAAGATAGATGTATCAATTGAAATGATACAAGAGTAATTTGTTATGAAGGAGTCAAGGACCTTGCTGCAGTATTAATTCCCAAATTTGCATTTGCTACCAAGCACTAATCGAGGAGCTTGACTTTATATTATACGTATAAACAGAAGCTGCGATTACCCGCATTTGAAATTTGCTAAATCTAGAGCTTGCGCGCGCGCGTGCACAAATCTTAAATTTTCTAAATTTGTAATTTACAATTTTTCAATTTGTGTTCCATATGTTGAGTATTTGTTTCATCCACAAACACCCAAATGACTGAAGAAATTACCCAACAGGTTGCTGAATTGAAAGTGGAAGCAGAGCAAAAAATTACACCTTGGGAAGTTGAAGGTGCCGTTGTTGACGGTAAGTCTCTTGGTATTGATTACGATAAACTCATTACCCAATTCGGTACCAAGAGAATAGGAGAGGAAACTTTGACTCGGTTTAAAGAAGTTACAGGACATGATCCACATCATTTTATGAGAAAAGGCATGTTCTTCTCAGAAAGAGACTTCAATCATATCCTTGATTTGTACGAACACGGTGAGCCATTCTTTTTGTACACAGGTCGTGGTCCATCGTCCGACTCGATGCATTTAGGTCATATGATTCCCTTCATTTTTACCAAATGGTTACAAGATGTTTTTGACGTGCCTTTAGTGATTGAACTAACTGATGATGAAAAATTCTTGTTCAAGCCAAAACTTACAATTGAAGATGTGAAAAAATACGCAATTGAGAATACCAAAGATATCATTGCAGTAGGTTTCAATCCAGAGAACACATTCATTTTTTCTGACTTACAGTACATGAATCCAGCATTTTATCAAACAGTCGTTAGAGTTTCTAGACAAATTACTACTTCTACTGCGCGTGCTGTGTTTGGATTTCAAGATTCTGATTGTATTGGTAAGCTACATTTTGCATCTGTTCAAATTGCTACCTCATTTCCTTCTTCTTTCCCTGATGTTCTAGATCTTCCACCAAAAACTCCATGTTTGATTCCATGTGCTATCGATCAAGACCCTTATTTCAGAGTCTGTAGGGATGTTGCAGATAAATTAAAATTTTCAAAACCATCTCTCATACATTCTCGTTTTTTTCCAGCTTTGCAAGGTTCAACCACCAAGATGTCAGCCTCCGATGAAAATACTGCTATTTTCATGACTGATACCCCTAAACAAATTCAGAAAAAGATTAATAAATTTGCATTTTCTGGTGGACAGGTCACAGTTGAAGACCATAGAAGATTGGGCGGTAACCCAGACATTGATGTTGCATTCCAATATTTGTCATTTTTCAAGGATGATGACGAAATGTTAGAAAAAGTTTACAACTCCTACAAAAAAGGTGATCTTTTGAGTGGTGAATTGAAAAAGTTATGTATTGAGACTCTACAAGAATTTGTTAAATCTTTCCAAGAACGTCGTGCTAAAGTTGATCAATCTGTTATTGACAGTTTTATGAAACCACACCAGTTGGTTTGGGGGAAGAAGGAGAGGCTTGTTCCTGCTAAAGTGAGAGAAAAGAAGGAAAACGTGAAGAAATAAATTATATGTAAAGTTTATAAACATTAGATTTCTTTCCACACAACTTGATTAGATTTCCCTTAAATTTTTTAGCAAATCTATCTCGAAGTTTTTATAACACTTATTGATGACATCAACTGGGACTTTAAACTCTTTACCAAAACTATCATTCAAAAAAAAGTGAAGGCATTTTTGTTTACTGATCTTAAGTTGTGTCTTTGCCGTTACCGTGATATTATCTCTATCAATACCATCAATATAACTACGAAGAATTTTTTGAAGATAGTTGATTCTGGTTAAATTTTCTTTCTGCCCAAAAAAACTTTGACTGGAACTTCTTCTTTTGAGAGTTGTTAAAATACGATCCCAATCTTGAAGCAGCAAATAGTAGTGATTGAAATTGGCCTCAATAGGATCGATAGGTTTCACTATATTTAAGTCAAGTTCAACGTCAGAATTCGAGTCTAATAGATTGCTAAATGACTGTAAGAAAACTTTTTCAATTGAAGAAAATGAGTTCAAATTTTCAGGATTGTTGAGGAGAACAGAAAAGGCGCTTCTATAATCATTCCATACTCTTGAGTGTTGATCATAAATTAATAACTCTTTCAAAATGTTGATTTTGATGTAAGGAAGATCATATGTCCTACTCAAAGCAGTGTTCAAAAAAGACAAGAACTCGTGATGAAGTCTATGATCACCACAATCTGAAAGTATTTTTTTATCAATATTATCATGCAGTTTTGTTGCCACATCTTTACCATCTTGACAAAAAGTATGATATGCTTCCTTGAGTTTTGGAATGTAATTTACTATAATTGTATCCAAAATTATTTTGTTGGAGTTCAGCCTTGTGTGCTGAATTTTTTCTATCAATAGTTCATAGTGGGTGATCGATTTCTCAATTCTAGCTTTGAACTCCACAAAGCCTTGTAGCTTGCTAAACGTCTGTTTCTCAAAACAATTCATAATCATAGGTGGTAACTCTGCTGTTACATTAGCAGTATAAAATTCCAGACATTTATTAATTAATTCATTACTACGTGTTCTGGACGCCATATGGTTAATGAAGTGAGACGAGAGTGTGTCAATTTGTACATTCTTAATCTTCAATGCTTCAAAAATCCGCTTCAGGGGTTCGTACATGTTGGTATTTAAATACAGATGAGCAAGCCAAAGCTGCATATGGAACTCGTATTTATTTTTGATCAGCTCATTTTCAATAAGAACAATCAGGTTCAAAACTGTTTGTTGATCTACCAAACTTTTATCAATAGTAACATATATTTGTATAGCAAGCACTAAAAACTCAAATCCAGCATAATAATCAAACTCAGATAATTTGCTTTGTAAATGTTTAGTGGCATTATAGTAATCGCAGCATTCTTTGAAAAAAAATTCAGAAACAAAGATTTCATTACTGAGTCTTGATTTGATTTTAACGTAATTGACTAAAATATTCAATTCCTTTTCTGTTGTTCTCCTATTTTCTAAAAGTTCAGGCGAAATACAGCTATTCTTTGTTTCTTCTAAAATGGTTAATGCACTTCTTTTAGAAATATAGCCCTCATCAATAAAACTCTTTAAATCTAGGAAGCAACAGAGTTTGGATAAATATTTACCCAAATAATTCTTGAAAGCTTGTTCTCTTTGTTTTATATCACTTTCATCCAAAACAAGCATTTTAGCGAGCGCACTATTTCTACTTGCTTTATAGTTATTGATCAGATCGGTGATCACTTGAGTTCTATGTAGTTTTTTCGCAGACAAAATCGCCAGTTTCCAAGTATCCCAATCGTCGACGCCTGTGTCTACTAAGTATTTTGTGGTACCATCGTACAACAGTTCCCACATTTCAGCTTCTTTCAGCTTTTCAAAGTATAGTAGCAGCAATTCAAGGTCGTTTTCTTTTTCAAGAAATGTCTTGAGTTCCTGAATGCACTTTGTGTTCTCGCCTTTTTCCAAAAGCAATTGGCACTTGATAAACATCTCTTGTGCATTCAATCCATGGGGAGATACACCCTCAACCGATTCAATAAATTTCAATCCAAGGTTCGCAAATAATACTTTCTTTCCTTCAGATAGCTTTCCATCATTTTTAGAGCAATGTAGGACAAGAACCATTGCAGCTGCAGCCCAAAGTTTTATCATCTTTCCGTTCGTAGTTTCAACTTTGAATGACTTAGATAGAGCCATCGTAGCTTTTTGCATACTAATAAAGTCGTTTTTAGCAACACTGTCCTGAAACCATTCGAACGCAAGATTTGTACTCTGGTATTTTCTCATCGCAATCTCGTATAAGTCCTCTTGAAGTTTATAATCTAGTGATTCAAGCGTAGTTGACAATAATTTTATTGTCTTAGAGTCTGAAGGTGTTTGTTTGACCAAAGCAAGACATTGTTGCAATACTTCATCAAGATTGGCATCTGGATTACCATCTAGTCCCATTTTAGCCAAGACAAAATATTTACATGCATGACAGTGTGAAGAATGAGGAGTTTCTTTAATTTTTTTATGAATAAGCTTTAAAGCAAGTTTGTAATTCCCCGTATCTATAGCGGAATCTATTATTTTATAGCCTGTTTCCATATGATCTACCTACTCTTATCAACTTATTATTGACGAGTCTAAACGTCTTTTCAATTGTCGTTGATGATCGATCTGCGACAGCGGAATATTTTCAGGAAATTATGAACTGTCGCTAAGTACAAATTGTAACAAAATGTGATCTTAGACTGGTTTGATAAGGGAACTATACACTAGAGTATACTAAGGTAGGAAACTAACTATGTTATTTCCAGACATGATTGGTCGAAGTCTCCTCGAGACTTCTCCAAGGGGTGCAGGTGTACTACGAACCGATATTGCCTGTTACAACAATATATTATCTTGTGCATGCATGTCAATGAAAGCATTAATCTGTTGTTCTCCAGCTTATATACAATACAGTCTAACAATTTTTTTAGTTGGTTTCATACAGAGACGGAAACACCGGATTTTTGAATTGACAACTAAAAGATCCATGCAGATATATTATTCCAACGAGTCATGAAATGGGAGGGTGTCGGTTGAGATGCAAACAACTTACGTTCATGTTCATCAATTTCCGCCAAACCAGAAAATAAGTCCGCATCCTCTGGTTTCACTGTCATGGTTTTAAAGAAAAATTTGTAGCAAACGAACACAGTTAAATTCACAAATACCATTAGGTAATAATACAGAAATGAATCCACATCAAATGACGGCAAAAAGGCGCTTGTTCCTAAAAATATAATTGAAACTCCAGTTGCTATAAAACAAAAGATAGCAGGATAAGGTTGTAGTTTAGTACACCAAGATTGAAGTGGCATTGTTGTTCTATCAACATTCTGAGTTTTGCATGCTCTGTAAAAGAAAAGGTATGTGACAGACATGAAAAAATAGTTCATAATTTGGCAACCAGTACAAAGGTTGATCATCCAGTCAAGAGCAACACCTGCAGTTTTACCAAGTTGTAATAACGACAAACACGAGAATCCTATTGCACAAACCACGCCCGCAATTGGAACACCATTCTTAGTACATATAGTGAAGAAACGAGGTGCTTTTCCCCTCTTGGCCATAGCAAATATAGCTCTACTTGAGCAGTAGACAAATGAGTTACCTGCCGAAAACGTTGATGTAATACATAATGCGTTAACAATGTTTGGAAGAACTTTGATATTCATGTTCTGCATAGCAATCACATATGGTGAAACGTTTGCACCAGCAGCACCCTCTGTAACAGCTTTAACCAATGTTGGATCATCATGTTTCAAAAGAACACCCACAGCAAGTGCACCTAAAACATAGAAGACTGATAATCTATAAATCACAGATCTAAATGCCCGAGGTAATGATTTGCGTGGGTTTTTTGCTTCACCTGCAATCATTCCAAGATATTCTGGAGCAGCTTCTACAAATATTGCCTTCAAGTAGGCAGCCCAAAAGGCAGATCCGCCACTACCCAGATAGTCTGGGAAAGCGTTGTGGATACCTTTGAAGTTTGTAAATCCGAAAGCATGATGTTGTGGATTGCCTCCAACCATTGTAACAAACGTGAAAAGTAAGAGACCAACTGCGAGGATCAACTTTCCAATCGAAAGACAAAATTCAGATTCACCATACCAATTAACTGCAAAAACGTTGAGGAGAATATAAGCTGCGATTTGTGGTAAAAATACGGCTACTGGTGAATAATTATCTGACCAAAAATGAATCATTGAGTTCAGCGACGTGATTTCGAATGGAATGAATAAAGAAACCATAATCCAAAAATTGTATCCGCAAACAACTTCAAAGGCAGGATCAACGAATCTTCCTGCATGCGTGATAAATGGTGAGTCTACTGGTAAGTAACATACCAATTCACCAATACTCAGTGTTAGCGGATATATCACTAAAAGACCATGGATAGTAAAAGCAATTAGCAAGTTACCGCATCCACCATTCATCAACGCAGATCCAATAGTAACGAACAATGATGTACCAATAGAACCACCTATAGAAATCATATCGATATGTCTTTGGCTTAGCTTTCTCTCTGTATGAGACTCCATTTCAACTTTATTGGCAATAAAGTTGAATTTAGAGTACCATTTTTCTGGTTTAGGATCCATGACATTATCTGATATTTCTGATGAAGACTCTGTATTAGTATGAGTTGAAATGATTTCTAATTTTTCATTAAAAAGAGACATAACTGTTCTGTTGAATCTGGAAGTTTATTTATTAATTGTGGCTGATGTTCGGAGCTGATATATCAAGAAGAAAAACAGAGATTGACTCAAAAACATCAAGACTCTCTTTACATGGATTCAAATATGAAAAAATCTCATATCAGATAAATTTGTGCTGATTCAAAGTTGTGATTACTCATAGATAGAACGGAAATTGTTAGATATTCTTATTGTTTTCACTAGGAGATTGAGGTTTGCAGTTACAATTTTTCTGTAAAGCGTAATTCTTGCCGCGCTAAACAACCATTGTTCATTTTCGGTCAGCCGTTGGAAACGATTTATTTCCGTCGGAATATCTGAGAAACTTTGGCGCTTATCGACAAATGATTCAATTTGATTGGTCGATCCTGAATCAGAATACCGTTAGGACATAGCAGTTTTAGTACCTACTGTGTCATCCAAACTTCAGCTGTAAGCGAGATTAGGGTTAATTTGTTTTTACACCTCTAATTGAGCTGAATATCTCATTTATTTAGCTACACGCTTTTTCAATCTGTTTGAAGAAAAGTAACGCCAAGAAGTTACCTTCTGTGTTGATAATACATCTGGGGAAATATTACAAAAAGGACATAATTGGACAAACCATTCTCTTAATGGTACAGCACATGCTGAATTTATAATTTATCAAAAACTTCGAAAATCACATAATGATTCACATTTAAAAATGTGGAAAAATGCAACACTTTATGTTACTGTTGAACCATGTATAATGTGTGCATCAATGTTATTACAAGTTGGAGTTAGTGCTGTTGTTTTCGGTTGTCCAAATGAAAGATTTGGTGGTCATGGTAGTGTTTTCAATGTACGTAATAAATCATTGAAAATTGTTATACCTGGAGTTTGTCATCGTGAAGCTATTTCTCTTTTGCGAAGGTTTTACGTTCGTGAAAATGTTGTTAGTCCAAATGCTATAGAGAAAAAGAAGAGAGTACTTAATTTAAATGAGTTCCCACGTTTGCAATACAACAAGTATATAACAATTGATGAATTTAATGAAATTTGGGGGGTTAAAAATCAATTTATTTTCGAAAATGATGATTTTTTAGAATTTAATAAATGTGGTGAACTTATTAATGAAAAGATTGAAATTAAACGAAGTAAAAAGCTTACGTGCTAAGTCGACGCATTAAATCTTCAATTTCTTCTTGATTTTTATCTAGATCAGCCATCATTGAATAGTATTTATAGAATTGGGAACTGCAATACGAAAAGAATTAGACAATGTAGATAAAACAATATTATGATATTATATGTACAGTGTAACAAGCTAAAGCAACTATGTGTCGTCATTATAATTTATTTGATGAGGTAAATAGTATGAATTATAGAGTTTCAAACCTTGTTAGGAAAACCGGAGGTATGCTATTGCAAATAAACTTTTTATTTAATTTCAATATCAATTATCTAAGGAGCCTCTATAAATGTGATATGCTGAAGCTTGATTAGTTGCAAAAATGAGAGTCTCGGCAATCACGGTGTTTTCAGGCCTAGTAACCGCAAATAAAATTAGTTCTGCAATGTCTGTACCGTACAAGGGTTGAGTTCCTTCATAAACTTTTTTCGCTTTCTCAGCATCACCTTTGAATCTAGTAAGCGAGAACTCCTCAGTTGCAACATTACCAGGTTGAACTTCAATAACCCTGATCTTGGTGTTGATCAATTCTTCTCTCAAGACATGGGTAAAAGATCTTAGCGCAGCTTTAGTTGCACAATAAATACCCCCACCAGGGTATGGATTTCTGCCTGCAACAGATCCCAATTGAACGATATCACCCTTGTTTCGTTTTTTCATCTGTTGTACAACCAGTTGAGTCAATTGAATCAAACCTAAGACATTGGTCTGGAACATTTCTTCAACATCTTTAGTGTCAACATTACCAATAGGATCCAATCCTAATGCCTTACCAGCATTATTGATTAGCACATCCACAGTTGCGAATTCCTCTGGTAAACCTGACAAAAATGGCTCAATTGTTTCAACTTTTGAAACATCTAAAGATTCGATGTGGACTTTTATTGAGGGATATTCCGACACCAACTCCTTTTGTAATGCCTCCAGTTTTTCTTTTCTTCTTGCGGAAAGAACTAATTTGATATCACCTTTTGCAGCCTCCGCAAAATACTTTGCTGTATGATAACCGATACCAGTAGAAGCACCTGTAATAAGAACGTTTTTTCCCGATAATCTTTGCGCAATGTTTCCAAACATAATCGTTGTGTTTCGATTTCAAGAAGAGAAGCTACAAATTACGTTGTGAATTATACCTCGTCTCGTCAACCACTTAAATAGGACTCCTGAATCATTATCGGAAAACGATCTCCGCGCCTTGGTACAATGCCATGAGTGAGAAACCATTTCAGATCAGAAATTGAATTTTGCAATTGCTACTGGCTAATATTACCCCAAAAGACACAATTTCCATAGCTATCGAAGCAAAACGGGTCAATATGAATCGAAATTTTTTACAAATTTTAAATACAACTAACAATGAATAGAAGGTAAATGTTTATTACTTTTAAAGGACTTTTCCAACAGTAGCACCTGTAGCAATGTGTTGTTCATCTGGCTGCACTTTTTTAAGTTGTTTACCTCCTGTAATTTGGCTAAGTAAAGCACCAATATTTGGAGGGCCTCCTGTGGCAGTAGATGTTAAAGGAGATTGGTGTGAAGTACCTGCTGAAAAAGCATTTTCTGAGTTTGTA
>JAJMKU010000003.1:22615-109809 GCA_030563965.1 Pichia cactophila
TGGTGGTGGAGGTGCCAAGTCTGTTGGTGGTGGAGGTGCCAAGTCTGTTGGTGGTGGAGGTGCCAAGTCTGTTGGTGGTGGAGGTGCCAAGTCTGTTGGTGGTGGAGGTGCCAAGTCTGTTGGTGGTGGAGGTGGTATTTGAGTTTGTGGCAAAATAGTGGCTGTAGAAAGATTTGAATCAATTGCAGCAGCTTCAGGGGAAGATGGTGGTGTAGGTTCGATGAAAGATGATTCCTCGGATTTAGCATCGTAAAACTCATCCTTACTCGATGGCAGTTCAGTGTTGTCAAGATTAGTTACAGAAGTTTTGTCCTTATCAATCTTCAAAGTTGGTCTATCTGGAGCAAAAGAAGAAGAGGAGGCATCATCAATTGGAGATGCTGTGGAAGATTCGATAAGTGGTGGAAAAACAGTTGGAGCATTCTCTTCGAACGTTTTCTCAGTATCTTTCAACATGACTTCCTCTGAAACATTATTTTGTTCTTCATTGGTAATATTAGAAGGTACCTCTGGAATAAATGTAGATGATCGAGATGGTTCGTTACTTCCGCCAAACAACATGGAAGCTAACTCTGCCTGTTTTTTGGAAGATGGCATTTCATCGTCACTTCCATCATCAGCCGAATCTGACCATTCATCGTCGTTGGTGACACCCATTTGTGCGGCTCTTTGTTTCCTCAACTTTTCATGATCAATCACATCTAACTTGGTAGACGGTGTGGAACTATCAGCTTGTAGTTTGGCAAAAGGATTGTGAGATTGATTACTAAGTTTATCAGTAACTTTCTCTGCAGACTTTAGAGTCGATTCATTTTTGTTGATCATTAAAGCAAAGGGATTGTTGCTGTGATCAGCAATAGATTCTTCTCTTTTAATGGCCTGCGGTATGGTGGTTGTTGCAGCAGGATAAGAAGCCTGTTTTACCCCATCGTCCCACTCATCGTCACCTTCTTCTTCTGCTTGCTGCTTAAGGGCAGCCATCTCAGCCTTCAGTTTAGCAAGTTTTTCTTGTTTCTTAAGTGCTTTTCTCTCTTCCATTTCTTTTTTCTTTGCCAATAAAGTTCTGTATTCCTCATCGTCATCATCGCTCTCAGACCTGTTATCTGGTAAATCAATCGTATGTGTAGATTGCACAGCTCGGGCAGGGGGTGGTTGTGGGGCAGCTGGTTTGATTTGAGCAACTGAGGAAACAGTGATTGCAGCATCTTTAGCAGCATCAGTCACAGCATGTTTTGCTTCATTCGGTACTGAATTCGTGTGCGAATCGATCAAAGAGGTTTGATTATTCAATGTAGTCTTTTTTGAAATGCCTAACCGAGCTAATCTTTCCTGCATCCTCTTTTGAGCATTCTCTTTGATTCTTTTAGCTTTTTCTTCTGCAGAAGTTAATGAATTCACTGAATGTGATGTTGAATTGCTTTGAGAAATAGGTGAAGCTAGATGATCCGCATTCAATGATTGATTCGCCTCGCTATTCTTCACATGGTTAGCTTGTCCATCATTATTCTGTAGGTATGGGTTCAACAAAGAGTTTGGTGGAGAAACTAGTGTCTTGTGCGCTGGTATAGTAGAGTTCAAATAATCAATAAAATCACATACTTCTTGGTTTTGAACACCTTCTTTCTTTTCCCATTTAGAATATCCCACTGATAGCGAATTAGTTAAATGTAATGATTCAGATACTTCGTGGATTAACGCAGTAATTGAAGACGAAATATCCTTTACAACGTTCTTCTGATCCTCGTATTCCTTAGTAACTGAGGTAATCTCTTGATTGAGCTTTGCCTCATTGGTTTCAAAAGCATCAAAGTTAGGAGCTGGTTTCCCTGTAAGTTTGGCCATTTTGGCTTGCAATAACGCCTTCTGTTTTGCGATTCTTTTGTCCGTTTCTGTCAATTCTCCATTTGGACCAGTTCCTCTAATGTCGATCCCCGAAGGATTTTCTTTCTGCAATTTGAGTCTAAAGATTTCAATCTTAGCTGTCTTAATTTTATCATCTACTTGCGCGATTGCATCAATCAGTTGTGGAACTTTATCTGCAAAGTAATTCAATTTAGCCTGTAAAGATTGTTTCTGTTCAGCTGAATCATAGTTGAAATAGTCAGACGAGTTCAGTTGTGATTGTAAGCTCTTGATCCTAGTCTTTAAAACATCTATCTCATTCAACGCTTTCTGTTTATTTTCATTTGCAGAAATGTCATCATCTTGAGCATCAACAGCAGCTAGTAAGATTTTCTTCTCGTGAATTTGTTTTTTCAAGTCATCAATGGAAAGTTTGGTAGAGAAAGCATTGGATTTCTCTTCTTCTGATCTTTTTCTGTGTCTGGAATTAGACACATAACCTACAAAATCATCATCGTTTTTATAAGTTGTTCCAGTTCTGGTAACACCTGATCTAATTTGAGATGAACCAGAATGGCTAGTTTGAGAAGCTTGTTTTTTTAACTCATTTTTCATGCTATCAACAGTATTTTCTAAGACTTTTGAAGAAGGTGGAACAAGCTCAGGTGGTAAATAGACTGGGATATCATAACCATTCAATCTTCTATAAATAATATGCATTGCGACTGCAAATTCATCTCTATTCAACTTACCTTTATTACCTTGATCACATAATGTCCAGATTTTTTCTAGATCGCCAAAACTCAAGCCGGATTTCGTAAAAACGTTCAGCGCAATATCACCTGAAACAAAACCACTTCTCTCCTTATCCCATTGTTTGAAAATACCGTCGTAAATGAGCTTTTCTTGCTTAGTAATAGCCCATGTGACATTAGAAGAATGAGAACCGCCCATATGGTTTTGTAAAGCAGAAGCTTGAGATTGGGAGTTAGGCATAAAATGAGATTGCATAATGTCAAGTCCTGGTAAACCACCAGTTGGGGTCGAGACAAAACCCCATTGCCCAGGTTTGCCTGTTGGCATTGATTGTAAACCTGTTTGTTGTTGTAAAATACCACCAGTTTGACCCATAAAACCTCCTGTTTGTTGTACTGAAAAACCTCCATTCTGAGTATTTAGATAACCACCAGTTGGTTGTTGCATAAATCCACCAGTTTGCTGAGAAACAAAACTAGTCATAGGAGGCGCAGAACCGGTTGGTTGAGAAAAAAGTGGGCCTGACTGTGAAAAGATACCTGTAGCCTGTGGAATCATTCCTGTTTGCATAGGAACCAAACCAGACGTTTGTTGAGCACTTAATGGGGTCAAACCTGTTTTTTGTGCTGTTAATGGGCCTAAACCAGTACGTTGAGTTGTTAAAGGTGCATTGTTGAACGCAATATTATTGTAGTTAGCTTTTGTACCAATAGTGAAATTGATGGCGTCAACAAACCCAGTAACTTCATTTTTTATTTTGGTTGGTAGCTCAAAAGGAACAGATTGGCCCCTTCTTGCCATATTTGCCAAGTGTAAGGCAACACAGAATTCAGGAAACATTAAAGAACCAGACTTTTTTGTATCTGCCAATTCCCAAATATTAGAAAGTTGAACAGCAGATAATCCTGATTTCATTAAAATTGCTTTTGCTGTACTAGCATCCATGGTGTTTTCACCTTTTGGAACGTTACTTCTAAAAATCGCCTCAAATCTTTCTTGATCTCTAGAAGTAATGAAAGATAGTCTGATATTTGGGAGCTCAATATCATTCTTTTGATTACCAAGTGACGTCAAATTAGAAATAAACCCAGTGGCTTGTGCTGTCAAAGGACCACCAGTTGCTTGTGTTTGCAAGCCAATATTCCAACCTGTTGCTTGACTTTGTAAAGGCATTGTACCAAATGAAGTAAGTGGCGGTTGTTGTTGATAACCAGTCGCTTGGTTCACTAATCCGCCAGTAGGTTGAGATACAAAACTAGTCATTGGGGGTGCGCTTTGATTCCAATTGGTATTTTGTTGTACCAAAGGTTGCTGTTGTTGTTCCTTAGGTGTAAATGAACCTGTAGCTTGTGGTTGAAAACCACTAGTTTCGGTTTGAACACCATTGTTCCTTTGTTGGTATCCTGTTGGTTGGGCTTGAAATGTTGTGAAAGGTTGTTGATAACCGGTAGCTTGAGATTGAAAACTTGTCTGTGGTTGTTGGTAGCCCGTAGCCTGTGACTGAAAACCAGTTTGTGGGCTTTGATTCCAGCCAGTAATTTGGTTCTGTAGCGGTTGTTGATAGCCCGTTGGTTGGACGCCAACTTGAGTGCCAAAGCCATAACCAGTAGGTTGAGACTGAAGGGAGTTAAATTGAGGTTGCTGAGATTGCTGAAGCTGTTGAGGTTGAGGTTGAGGTTGTTGAGCAGATGACCAGTTGCTAAAGTTTTGTTGTTGCTGATGCTGTTGCTGCTGCTGTTGCTGCTGCTGCTGTTGGGGTTGTTGGGGTTGTTGGAATTGTTGCGGTTGAGATTGTTGAAGTTGTTGGGGTTGTTCCTGATGATAAGTGTTACTGGAGTAACCGTATTGTGGCGGCTGATTATTGTAGTTGTACATGTTGGTACAGAGTGTCAATTTTTACCTTTCAAAATGAGTGTTATCAAGTTCAAAAGCAATATTGTAAATCAGGGTCAATACAGGAGATACCAGTGTTCACGTTCAAGAATATTTAATCTGGAAAATGTAGTTAGGTTCAGTCAGTCGATATTGATGCAGTAGGCATCCTCAAGAATTCGCTTCAATTTGAATAATTCGACAACCTCAAAATTTATATTGTAAGCTATTCAGGAATTGATTTTGAAATCTAACATCCATTTCTTCCGCGGTTCAGTGCGTTACTTGATCGCATAGTTCTATATATCTGTTTATATTCGATTTGGCTTGAAGAAGTTTGTATTTGAAAGAGAGGATGAGAGGTCTTTAGCTTGAACATTTTGTAGATTATCCTTTTGAGATTTCCAAGTGACTTTTAGACATGCCCTTACAGTTTTTTGATTCCCTTTAAATGGTATGCTATGTAGAACAGAAACAGTCCATTGAAATTTTTCCCTGATAATTCCAATTCATATGTGACCATATAAATGGTAAAGTATGTCACCAACTGTATGGGCGTGCACTTTTGAACGGTGTATAGAAATAGAGATTACGTTATTAGATTTACAAAAGCAAAAGTGGACTAAATAGTTTGTTACAGAAATCTTTATTATTTGAAGCAGATTATAGACAAAGATATGGGAACATCGATTCAATTGAATGGCGTACCATGTAGGGGATTTATGATATTGAAACAGTTGCGGCTAACATAAATTAAAACAAAAATATAATTTTCAGTTATTTGAAGAAATATTAAAATATTTTGGGATTGGTTAGCAGACAAAAAGTACAGTATAATTTCACAAGCAATGATTTCAATTAGAACTTCTCCTGTGCCACTTGAAAACACTAATAGACCCATTCTATTGTGATTACGAGACCTGAATACTAATAAGTAGAATAACCATATTGCTGCATAGCTAGATGACGGATCCGTAAAAATGACCACATAAATAAAGATTAAATTTATATCAACTTATCTTGCTAAACCAATTCACTATGTTATTTTGTTTGTAAACTATAATTTTATTTTGAAAATACAAAATAAATGTTCGATGATAGATCGGCCTAATAACAGCTGAAAATAGTTACTAGTTGAAACCAGTCTTTGTATCAAGAATAACATAATAATATAATAATATCAATGGGCAAGAAGAAACTTCGTGGAATAATAAAATCCAACAAGAAAGCTATGTCATACTTGTGTACTACTTCCTAAAGCAAGACACTGGCATATCAGTTTCTATTATTGATTGAAGATCCAGAGGCTAAATCGTCTAAACCAGAAACACCAAACATACTTCCGATATCACCCATCATTAACTTGTTAGTAAGCGATTGATGATCTGGTAATGATTGGTTTTGAAAATTGATATCATTTGGAGATAACAACTTGCTACTTCCTCGATTACTTGTACTGTTGCTATTGTTGCTTCTATTGAATGGTGATGATTGCATACTTGTGGATTGTGATTGAAAATATTGTGGTTGCGGTGGTTGTTGTTGTAAAGGTTGTCGATAGTTTTGTTGATGTAGCAATTGCTCAACATTCAAGTTACTGTTCTCAAGTAGATTCTGTAATCTCATATTTTGTTCCTTTAGTAGTTCTGTCTTTTTCTCCAAATGTCTGATATATTCTGATGCTTTTGCTAAAATGGTAGCTTTGTTAAGTTTCTTTGCTGGTTTTAAACCGTCCAATTTCTCTTCATCATCAGAATACCCATTTCCTTCATAATAATCATCATCATCCTCAGCTTCATTGTTGACAGAATTGGTTCGGTGATTACCATTTTTGGCAACTAAGATTCGCAAAGCTGGTACGCAGTTTCTAAGTTCAATAATTTTCGAGTTGATGTTTGTTCTGTATTTCTTTTCAATCAAATTATGAGAAGATTTTACTTTACGAGAACCTGTTTTTGTTTGTTCGTTGTTTTCATCATTACTAAAACTTTGCAAACTTCGTAGAGATCTATTGTCCATATTCTTCAGTTTTTCTGCATTATCCAGCGGAGATTCTCTCTTGATAGAATCCTCTTCTACTTCTTCAAGGGTCTTCAAGGTTGGAATTATCTGCTGAGCGGACTGATAATCATGTGTATTGAAAGTGACAGTACTATTTGAAGCAGATTCTGCCATCGGTACTGGAATAAACTGATTTGGATATAAAACATCGTTATGAAGTGGCTGATTGTTTATGTCCACGTTAAAAACATCATCATCATGACCAAATTGAGAACCAGCTTGAGAGTTGCTAGCACTTAAAAAAAAATCATCTGGTGATGATCCTGTAGAATATGGTGATAAAAGACCCGAGTTTAAGGAACTAACAGCATCATTTAATTCGTTGAAGTTAGCTTCTGAACCATAATGAGACGAATTACTTACATAACTTCCAAATTGAGAGCCATTATCTTGCTGCTGTTGATTATAACTATCTTGAAAATATTGATTATCAGCTTCAGATATAGAACGAGCTTGTGATACAGTTTGATTTGAATGTGATTGATTTTTAAATTTTTCTTGCTCTTGCTGTTCAGATGATGATTGTGCAGCTTGCATTGATTGTTGTAGCTGTTGTTGGTGTTGTTGTTGTTGGTTCAAGAACAACTGAGTACGATCATGCTGATGTTCATCTGAAGCAAGATTGGAAAGTAAAGAGTCGTAATCTTCAAAGTTGGCAGTTGTCATTATGGGAAGTTGGTCTGCTTATTTTGGAAATTAGTAATGATGATGGGGGCAATCTTTGATCAAATAAACAAGATGAACGATTATTGGCTAGTCTGTAGAATTAGTTGAAAGTGTAACGAAAGTACCTGGAAAGTGGGAAGGTGTTTTTAAATCACAACTAGTATTGTGTAACTTCACAGTGATTTGAGTTGACAATGTCACTATAGCAATTGGATAGAGATGAAATTAGTGACCGACTCGTCGATATAGCAGAAATTGAAGAGGGGGGGGAGAATCTATGCCCGAGAAAACGGCCTGCGCGCGCAACGGTGAGTGGTGCTCGTTCCGACTGGGTGGAGAACAAAGTGCCTGGGAGAGACACAGTAACACCAATCTCAAGCAGCAAATAGACTTGGCAAACAGTTGCAGATACCCATTCAAACTTTGATTATTGATTGGTGCCTCACATAGTGCTTGATGTGTCTTATCATTCTTACATATTAGAGTTTTAGTCGTAGTTCAACAGCCAAGATCTTAATTTGAATTGACAAGGTGTGTCCAAGTAAAATTCTATCGTAGGGATATCCATTGGGAAAATACTCATATATTTATACAATTGAGAATAATAATCTAGAGGGGTAAGCTTACAAGGTCCAAATCGAGAAAAATCGACAGACATCATGGAAGTCTCTTGTAAAGCAAGACAAGTCGCTTCAAGCCACTTCTCTCATTGTGACCTAAAATGGATTTGCGCCCTGATCAGTCTTAAACATCTCAATTTACAAAACGTGGATATAGGACGGGGTTGATTATCGAATCAGCCTAATAATAGGCCTTTTCATAATAGGTTATTATTCCGCCACACATGCATCTAATCGTCAGTTTCCCCTGATGATTCGACGCGACGTAACATACGATTTGCCAAAATATAACACACTATTAACCTAAAATTGTAGTCTCATGATAGACATTATGTTAACAATATGAGGTATTTGAAATCATTAATTTAATATCTACTAGAGATGGATCCAACGTTTCAAATAACGATATATTTGATAATTGATTGGCAAATGGACTTAAACTTTAACTTTCAATGAAGCTTTGCTCAACGTTACTGCAAAAAAATAATTGCGGTTTATGTGGATCGAACACATGGCCTCCAGATCTTCAGTCTGGCGCTCTCCCACTGAGCTAAAACCGCAGCAATAGAAAAATAATAGTCTATGTTTAGTAGATATGCGCTTTACCACGTGACACACCGTAGTCAAAAAGCCTTCAAAGCTCTTTTTAAAGATTAGTTTCTATCAGCTAAATCCAAAACTATGTAGTTATTAAACACGATTGTATATCATAAGTTCAACCAGGTGAAGAAAAAATAAACTCTCTTATCAAAAAGTTTTATTGTAGAGACAAAACGTTTGGCACATTAAGTTGATCTAAAATATCAAATCAAAGATATACTACTCGTTGGAATTTATGTGGATAATACGTACAAGTTTATATTTTCATCGTATAAAGTAACATGTCATACATTCAACTACAATATTTGCTTCACAAAAACGGTTACAAACAAAAGCGGTTGATATTCAACAGCAAAACTATATATTGAAGGTGATTTTGGTTTTTGCCAAATTCGATTTGCAGCTGTCTCTAGACTTCTATTGTCAAAAAAGATATAAATTAAGTACTTCTCTTTGAGATATACCAGAGAAAATATACTTTAAAAACCATTCAAAAATTGATAGTACTTTGCAGCTATTTTGATAGTATCAGAAAGGGCCAGTAGTTTAGAATAGTTATGTAGAAGTTGAGTTCAATGATGCTTCAATACTCAAAAACAATATTTTAAAAGAAAAGCATCAATGAGGGGTCTCCACTGTACGTTGAGAAACACTTAAAATTAACAAGACATCTTTGATTCAAAACTAGACTTTCAATACAGTTCGAAAAGACAGCCAATAAATCATGTCCAATGCTGAGACTTCCCTCAATCGATTTGTGTTTATTTCAGCCTGGTCAGGTTGGTGGCGTTTCGCCTGGTACAATTAATCTCCAAACAAAAGTACTGGGGAGTATCTCTGGACCGTTCTTTGTTTTGCTCACATCATGTTGTTTGGGAAATATGCTTGAGACTATCATAAAGCCTTTTTACCTAGTGAGACAGTGACTGCATTTGGCTTAGAATGTTGCTCAAACAGTATCCATCCCGAGGATATTCTTTTATTCACTCTCTGATGCCTTTAGGTTTGTGTTGAAACTTCGCAACCTTTGTGGCGGAGCTCTTCAGCAAGGGTAATTCGAGCAATGATTCTCAAACCTCTGCTCCCTGACCAATAGTTTTCATTTAAGAAGATTTTGCAATAAGTCTCTAAGTTCTTTGAAACCTCAGTGAGTTGGTTGTCGGTCTCTCTGGACACTCCTGAATTTTGCTAGTTTTTAGTTTCTATAATTCTACTTTTTATATACTCTAAATCAGCTATAAATTTGAATCTTTGTACAAACTTAAAATATACCAAATCTTCTACTTAAATTCTCACCATCCTGATCGTTCTTAGGGGAGCCTATATTTCGTATACTTTGCCCCTTAGTAATAATCTGTTTGTTAACTTCCTTGAGATAGTCTGAATAAGAATACAGTAGCTCTGAGTTTTTCTCCTCAATGAATGATTGTTGAAACTCTGACTCATTTGGATCAATTTTGAACCTGCAAATCTCAACACTTTGTCTATCAAGACCATTGAAATGTTGAGCTACATAATCACACATATTTCGAACTTGTTTCGAAATATGTGTATCAATAACAGGTAAAGTTGCAATAAATGAAGGTACGTTCTCTAATGAATCAACCTCTGACCCAAATAAATCTTGTAACAAGAGAGGGTTTACATCTGAATGCAACCATATGATGATTCTTTCCCCATTGAAAAGCAAGTAAGCCCCACCATATTCAAGCTGTGTTAGTGTTAATGGTAAAGACTTACCAACTTCAATCATACCAGTTCCTTCAATTTTCATGAAATCATTTTCTTCTAGCGAATGTATGCAAAATAATAGTGGATATAGGTATGCAGTAAGAGATGCCAAATTGGATTGAGATAGTTTGAACATACTAAAAACACGATGGTCAGGTAATCCAACTCTTTCTCTATATGCTTTTGATTTCAAAATGGCGAGAACCATCATTGGCATGGTTTTGAGACTTTGCGGCAATATTAATTGGGTTGATGAGTTATTATTATTTGCATTCGCAACGTAATGCTTATATGCAGCCATAATTTCAGAACATTGAATGGTCAAACTGCTTCTCAGGGCAACAATAGGAGCACTGCTGAATTTCTCAATACTCTTTTTAATCATCACTTTGAGTATTGAATCTTGGTCTGAAAAGTCAAAAACATCGTTTACCCTCTGGGTAATTGATAAGATACTATTAACAACCCTAACTTTCCGTATACCGTCCTTTGAGGTGTATAGGAATGCAGCTTGAAAATGTGCATCTTTTTTGATATCAAGTTTTGAATCATATTGAAAGTCCGCTACAATCGATGTTTCACCACTAACAAGTGGTATAGTAGGTGCACCTGAACCATCAGTCGTGACAAATGGTCCATAATAATGGCTGACCTGTAATCCACGAGAGCAACGAATCTTCAGTTGGCATTGGTATCCAGCAATTCTCTCAAAACATTTTTTCAGCTCAAAAGTAAACGATACATCATCTCTTTCAACATTAAATGGCAACCACTCTTTAACATAACCACCCGTATTTACTGAAAGACTTCCAATATTTATGAGGTCAACATTAGATGAGGAAGCAACAAGTAAATCTACACCAATGTTGTTTTTCACGAACTCAATGCTCAAATCATGGTAAAATTTGTTCTCTGCGGTGCAAATTTCTTTCACAAAATCGACCTCTGACTTACCATTCTTTACTCTTTGTGCGCATGCTCCCGGACCTAATGAGGGCAGGGTAGATAAAATACTAATGATTTGTCCTCCAGAAACCTGTTCAAGCACCAAACCAGCAGCTTTTAGTGCTGCACCATAAGCAGGTTCTGCAGCCGCTGTTCCGCCATTTTGCTCAATGATAGTTAATGTCTGTTCAATTATATTATAAGATTCAATAGGATTAGCAAAAATACCTTTACCAAATGGTATAAAGGGATCTTCCAGATCAGTTACGATGGAAACTGTTGCTTGTTCTAATTCCGGTGATAAATCATAGAAGTATAAGTTAGAGCCGTACCCTATTATACTGATCTTAGTTCCTGCTGAAATATTAGTTACACCTTCATTGCCGTATAATGCCAATCTTATAGCGGAACATGCTGTTTCAACAAGCTTTGACTTGTATGCATTATAGGTCAAATCAATCAAGAAAACTCTATGTAATGAGTTATTATCCACTTCCGTATTTAGGTTGTAGTCTTTTGGAACAACGTAATCAACAACACCTGTATGCAATTCAGGCCTAGTTTGATAATCATCTCTTACTCCTTGAAAATCCACAGTTGAGACATAGTCCAATGGAATAGGAGACACAAAATCACATATGTTACAGGTCATATTTCTAATATCATGCTGCATAGCTGGATTTAGGTAGGCACGACATCTTCTACATCTAGGTACAGTTTGAGTTTCTTCAATTTTAATCTCTGGTACTTTCATTGGGACTTCAGAATCTGGAACATATTCAGCAAAAGGTCTCAAAACAATTGCTAGTGGAATCTTCGTTTTTGCTCTCAATTCTTCACTTTCTGGTACACTGTACATTGTGGTTCTAAAAAAATGTGGGATTGCATTAGCTTGATCAATGGCATGATATTGTGTTCCAGCCGGTGGAGCAGATACATGTTCAAAGCTCAAAAAGTTAGTATTTTTGTAATATTCATTCATTTGATTCCTCAAGTTAGAAACAGATAGATCTTCTGGAATGACATCTTGATTGATATTATGGCTATTATTCATAGAGACAAATCTACTATTATTATCAAAGTGAGATTGATCTTGATGTGGTGTATGTACATTTTGTGGTGTAAATTGTATTCCCTGTTGCGGAATAATCTTTGAATCTTGAATAGGAGTTGCAAAGTTTGAGGCAAATTGAGGTGTTGCCAGACCTATGTTAAAAGCAGCAGCGTTTGGATCGATATTGTGGTCTACATATTGATTGGGAACAGGACTTTGTAAGTCATGAAATGCACGATGTGTTCTACCTCTGTGACTTTTATCAAATTGTCTAGTCGGCCCTGAACTAGAATATTGAGCTGGATGAGCCACAAGATCAGTTGATGAGACTTGGTTAGGTTTCAACTGCTGATTTTGTATGTATTGGTGATGCTCTGTATCAAGGTGCTGGTAGTCCAAATCATCGTCCACAGCCAGATTTTCAACACCTTTGGCCAGAAGATCTTGTTGAGAGCGTACAAAATCTTCAACACCGCTCATTACTCTCTTTCTCCTTTAGCAGTGTGGTTTCAGTGGTTGTGTTACACCGTGACGTGTCTTCCATTTTGAATTCAAGAAACGAGTTGCGCCAAGGAGATGTTGTAAGAGTGTAAGTTTTCAGTGTCACGTGAACCAGTACGATCACTCGAAGCGAAGCTTTGGACGCGCCAGCTAGCTTGAATCGAATATTTATAATATTAGGATAACGACGCGAAAATATTCACTGGGCTCGCTGGAGAGAGAAAATATTGTTTACATTTTGAACTGACTATGAGTTATTACTGATTGGCGTTCTTTCTCATCTAGCACACCAAATTAGGCAGCATGGGTGTGTCAGGATTGTTACCAGCTTTGAAATCAATCCAAAGTGAGACAACGTTAGAGAAGTACAGAGGAAAATGTCTTGCAATTGACACCTATGCGTGGTTACATAAAGCGTCTTTCTGCTGTGCGGAAGATCTTGTTCTAGAGAGACCAACAAAAGCGTATATCTCTTATTTCAAGAAGAAGCTAGATATGTTGAGGTATTTTCAGATAACGCCATATTTTGTTTTTGATGGCGACTATTTACCGAGTAAAGCGGGGACAGAAAAGGAAAGGGAGAAGCGCAGGGACGAATACAAACAACTTGCAGCTGAAGCGAAAAGGAATGGAAATGCCAAGCTTGCATTTAATTATTATCAAAAAGCATGTGACATTTCACCTGAAATGGCTAAATCATTGATCAATGAGCTTAAAGTTCAACGAATCAAATATGTTGTAGCACCGTATGAAGCTGATTCTCAAATGGTATTTTTAGAGAAATTAGGTTTAGTTGATGGTATTATCAGTGAAGATTCTGATTTATTAGTTTTCGGAAGTCAAGTGTTGATTACCAAATTGAAGGAAACCGGTAGTTGTATTGAAATAAGACGTGACAATTTGAAGAACTGTAAGGGCTCACATATCAGCAGTTTCAATGATGAACAACTACTACTGATGGCTACTATTAGTGGATGCGATTATACAAAGGGTATACCCGGTATTGGTATTCAAAAAGCTATACAATTAATCAAAACATATAAAACTATAGACAGAATATTGATGAGTATTCGAGTTGAGGGTAAAAGTATTCCCATAGACTTTGAAAATGAGTTTAAACGAGCAAAAATTGCATTTAGACATCAAGTTGTTTTCAACCCTATAGATGAGAAACCTCAGCATTTGAATGCATTAACTGAACAAATTATAAATACATATTCAAAAGAATTCATTCAGTCAAGTACTGGATTTATTTTGGATACTGAGATTCATAAAAAGATAGCAACAGGAGAATTAGATCCTTTTACTAAAAAAGTATTAGTTACTTGGGAACACAAAATCAATCCAAATTTAGCCATGCGATCCGCATCTATGCCCTTAATTGCAGCTACCAAGAATGTCAGCTCTTTACCATTACGAACGAGAAATCACACAGAGATACCAATCAAACATACATTTACATCAGAAGTTCTTTCAAAAAAAAGAAAATCTACCATAGCTATTAATCAGTTTGCTCAATTTGTGCAGAAAAAAAAGGAAAAAACTAATCAACTATCACCTGTAAGTAAAAGACAAAGACTTTTAAATTCTGAAATTGATGGGCAGCCAACTATCAGTAAATTTTTTAGTAATAAAAATTGTGATGAGATACCTTTACCTATTAAAAAATTAGATGTTGACATTAAACCTACTGAATTTACGGCTTCTTCATCAGATGTTGAAGATATAACTGAAGATGATATAAATGAGGTGAATGAGAAACTCAGTCAAAGTATAAAATTAAAGAATTCTACCATGGTTGGACAAGATTCTGATATTGAATTAAGTGATGATGATGATAATGAAAATGATGATAATGAAAATGGAGTTGAGAGGCCGGTGATGACAGATGATTTTGATCATAGTAAACTTGTATCTACAAGCGAGTCAGATTTTGAAGAAAATATCAATAGTTCAGAAATTTCAGAGAGTACCATAACTTTTGGTGATAGAACCATCAACAGGAACACACCATTCACATTAATGAGAGCTGATAGCTCAATTTCTGTATCTACTGAACCTGGAGATATGAATACCGATTGCTTTTTGGATGAAGATAGTAGTTTAAAGGACAATACACAGTACAACATTGATACCTCAGAAGGAAACAATTTAATTGATAAATCAAATTTATTAGCAGAAATCTATTCCTTCAACCCAACAGGGAGTCATTGTTCGACATCGTCAATGGATAAAGAGAATAACATACAAAGTAAACGTTCACAATTTTCACCAGACAAATGGATGTCAAATTTGCAAAGAAACTCTACCACTCAAACATTGAATCCATTGATGAATCCAGTACGAAACAATCATGGTAAAGTTCATCGACCTTCACCCCTTCAGCAGAGGGTACCATTACAGGATGTCAAGGTTAATGTGAACGTTAACAGAAAAATGAGCAATAGCAACCATAGCAAAACCAACGCTGGAAATACTTCTGGCCGGCTATCATCTCTTTCAACGTTCAGGTATCAATCAGAATAGTCTGATTGTATAAATCAATGTATATATCATATAGATAGATCCATATCTCTCTCTAATCTTGACAGGAAATAATTCTATAGCACTGTTGACAAAGTCTGCTGAGGGCACCGCGTGACGCGAATTGCTGCCTTTTCTCGTAATTTGAAAAGCTCAATAATCAGGGTCGCGAGCTTTTATTTTTCAAATTCTGTTTCGCGCTGGCCGCGTCCCAATCGGGAAGTCTTGCTTCCGTTTTGGGCAAACGACGTTGCCGCATTGGGACAGCCCGGTGGAGGCTCGTCGTGTCTCCGGTATGCCCTGGGGAGGTTATACTGCAACGACAGGGGCTGTCTAGCTGCATGGAAAGTACAGACAGGCTCATATTGACATCAAATCATACTAGTTATTGGAATATTTCACGACATCGGTATACGTAACGCAGAAGTGAAGACGTGCAGAGGTGATGGTGGCTAAACACGCAACGCAAACAAAGAAAACAATGCGAATCAGCGAAAGCAGAGAAAATGATTGATTAGTGCGAGTCTGTGGGAAAGGGGAGCCTGGGAAGGGCGTACAGTCTTCGAGTCGTATAAAGAGGGTCATGTCTCCAATTTGAGAGCTATTTAATTACTTAGTTTGTTGCGGATAACATTTATCTATTCAAATTAGTTTTCACAATTAATTAACTAACAATGCACAGAACTTACTCCCTGAGAAATCAAAGGGCTCCAACTGCAGCTGAATTATCTAACCCAATTGCTGTTCCAGTTTCATCGACTAAAACTCCAAGATTTTTTGGTCCAGGTGGTTTAGCTAATTCTTTTAGAAGAACAACTGCTGGTTCATTTGGACCTGAACTTGCTAGAAAACTTGCTCAATTTGTTAAGATGGAAAAGAATGTCATGAGAGCAATTGAAGCTTGCTCCACCGAAAGAAGAGATGCTGCAAAGCAACTATCTCTTTGGGGTGCAGATAATGAAGATGATGTTTCTGATATTACCGATAAATTGGGTGTTCTCATTTACGAAATTGGTGAATTGGAAGATCAATTCATTGATAGATACGATCAATATAGAATTACTGTAAAGTCAATAAGAGATATTGAAGGTTCTGTTCAACCTTCAAGAGATCGTAAGGCAAAGATTACTGATCAAATTGCTTACTTAAAATATAAAGATCCTCAATCACCAAAAATTTCTATTTTGGAACAAGAATTAGTTAGAGCTGAAGCTGAATCTTTAGTTGCGGAAGCTCAATTATCTAACATCACAAGAGAAAAGTTAAAAGCTGCATTCTCTTATCAATTTGATTCTATTAGAGAATATGCTGAAAAAGTTGCCCTTATTGCTGGTTACGGTAAGGCATTACTTGAATTATTAGATGATTCTCCAGTTACTCCAGGTGAAACTAGACCTTCTTATGATGGTTATGAAGCTTCAAAGCAAATCATTATTGATTGTGAAAATGCTCTTTCTACTTGGACTTTCGAAACTGCTGCTGTAAAACCAACACTTTCATTCAAAGTAACTGATTATGAAGACGAATTAGCTGATGATGTCGATCATTTGAATGTTGAAGACGAACAATGGACTGAAGAACATCAACAACAACCTGTTGCGGCTTAATGTAGTCATAATAATGCTTTTTCATCTATAACTCTTTTCATCGTTCACTCATATTCATCTTTTACTATTTTACACTCTTATATTGTAACACTAACTTTTTCTTTTTATGTATAACATATAAGCCTAATCTTTTAGTTAATCTTACATTGAAATATTTATTTCCTTTCCTATACTTTAGAAAAAACGTGAATGTTAATCGGAATTGGTGCAGTCCTTGTTTTATAAAATTTAAAATCCATTGGTTTCTTTACATTTTCCTCATCACTGTCATTGAAATGTTCATCCTCTTTATCTTCTGAAGACTCAAACTTTAACTCCCTGATCATTAATTTTTCACACTTCTTCCAATTAATTCTCCCACTTCGTACATCATAACCTTCCATCCAATTTCTTAAAGTTTCAATTTCGTTCCAACTAATATATATCATGCATTTCCATGAATAATTACTCACATTTAAATACATCTTGTCAGTACCTTTGAAAGCTTTATCCTTTTCGTTATCATTTTCAAAATTGAAATCATTCATTTTAACATTTCTAGCTATACTGAAAATTTCTTCCTTATTCATCTCGAATAATATCGTCATCAATTTTCTTTTTGTATCAGAGTCATTATATAATTCCTTTAAATGTCGATTGGACATAATAATCCTTTTATATTTCATCAATTGTATGTCTTGAATTCTATTCGAAGTCTTCATTGTAACTGGCCTCCTCACCTTGTTCAATTCTAATTGGCTTTTATTCAAAAATGTTCGTACCATTAAAGAGCTGTTATCCCCGATAGTGATATAAGTACGTCTTTGAAAACATGTTAGTATCAACTAAGTAATAATGAAAGCTATTCTAAACATACACTGGTGCCATTTTTCCTATATTGTAAAGGGTATCAAAAAGAATAAATCTTTCAATAACTGAAGACTTGTGCTCCGAACCGAGGGGTTAAATAAATTCTCGATTTTATCATAAAAAGTTAAACCTGAATGGCTGTGACTTTTTGCTAGATATTTATCTACAACAGTAGTGAATCTTCTTTCTGTAGGTTTTTATATTCTAGGGATACTTCTTTTTTAAATGCAACCCGTTATCAGTGAAGAAGGCAATAAACAAGCTTTACTGATTTCCAAGAGAGCTGAAGAATGTGGCATCACAAGAAAATTCAATGAAGATCCACAAGTTTCAGTGGACACTTTCAATTTTTATCAACAGTATCCTTGGTTTCATCCAGATACGAGGGAAGTGGACAAAAATGTTTACGCTACTTTGATTAGAGAATGCTTACATTTTGAAGTTGAAACTTTTGCAGGTTTGTTAACTATGGGTATGGATGTTGCAGTTGTCTTCCCTACAATTACATTATCTTATATGTACCGTAGCTGTCGTGCTGTTCTAAAAGACAAGTTCCCAGAAAAAGGATTAACAGATTCATTTGCAGAAGAGTTCGCTAGAGTATTAGTTCAAGAGGTGTATAGCTATCTAAGAGACCAACTTCGTCTCCCTGAGATGAACTGGGTAGGCGCTTCAGCAAATATGCTTTGAACATATTGCACTAGTTTGTATTTGTTCCCAATCAATATGGCTTTTCTAATTTTTGTATGTAGCATAGTTTACTTAAATTGTTGACGGAGAGATCTCATTTTTTCACCGGACAAAAGTCACGTGAAGCTATGTAATATTCTACTTGTTGATGAGTCTGACTCTACCATTCTTGACAGCAACAGAAGAAGTACGAAACTAATGGCAACCTCTGATGGTTTTGTACCGATAACAGCAGTATTTTACTCTGTTTTCCATCCAACAGAGGGAACAAAAGTTGTCCATCAGGTTCCTAGTGGGTCAATTGTACCACCATCCAATGATGATAATAGATTGAACAACAACATGCCTGACTCTTCATCATTTGATCAACCCTTATTCGATTTTGATACGATTAAAAATTACGTGATACCTAAGCCTAGCTTGTGCAATAAACTTATCACATTGAAAGTTGATGAGTATAGAGTTCTTGGGTTTCCCGTCAATATATACGGTCCACAATATGCTCGAAACTCATTCGGGTTTAACTTTTGTTTTGTATTCCCCTACGAAAGTGACACAACTCCATATGAAGGGAATATTAAAAGAATCGGGCGAATGTTTCGAGCATTAGAAGAACAAGGTCAACTTTTCTCTAAATCACTGAAAGACTCCCACGTTTATTTTCAAGATGTAATAGACCCAATACCCAAGATCCCTACCAAATTCAACATGAATAACAACAAATACTACAAGGTGATCAATGATTGGGATAATACAAATATACAATTAGCTGTTAAGAAAGATGCTCCTGGGTTGAATACAGAAACACAAAATATTATTTCCTCAATTGAGTCACTTATGCAACAAATATTTCAGGATTTAAATAACTACTCAGAATGTAAGATTTCCATCGATGCTTCTAATGCTGTAGATTTGAAACTATTCCCTATTTCACCACCACCACCTTACGTTCATTCATATGAGGTTCCGATAGCTCTTTTGAAACTCGGATCTTTGATTGATTCACTTTGGGATCCTACAATGTTAAAGGTGTGCCCATTTATTGATGGTGTAAATTCCGTTGCCAAAATTAGTAGCTTGTCTAATGTCAACTTGGAGCTTACAAAAGAGTGTATTCGACATTTCATTCATTATAAATGTGTAACGATTGTTGACATTTTTCAATTCTCCAATCATTATATGGTGACATCTACAATTGGAAACTTTTTGCGAGATCCACTTATGGCTATTAACTGCCAAGATTATGTTCTTTCTCCTCACGGATCTTTCCAGAAAACTAAAGCGGAATCCCTTTTGATCAGAAGTGACTCTCATTCAAACAGTGTAAATTCTAAAACCAACGACTTCCCCTTATCTGCTTCGTTTTCTAGCCCAGCACAAAGAAAACCAGGACTGTCAGGATTTGCACAATATGATAATCAACACAATAGGCAACAGGTTAAAAAGGTTCCATTACCTTCAAAAGCGACCTTGTTTCAATTGTATAATTCACTGAATTCAAATAAATCCGTTGAACAATGGTATACAGAAAATCGAAAACTTTTGGAATATATTGATGTAAGGAAGTTTATCACGTTTGGGGTTAGTAATGGATTGATTGCTAGAATACATGAATATCCCGTAATTGGAAAGGCAGAAAAAAACATAGTTGATGAGACATCAGGAAATCTGTTATCTGTATCAGAACCTCACACATTTGATCCCGAAAGCAGCAAAATGATTAAGGTTAGTAACCTTAATGTCTCTTCATTACCATTATTGAATGAAACCATGCTGAAAAATACGAAGAAGAACAATCGTAAACTCTTATATGATAAGGGGTCTAGCATCATCAGGCAATTTGATGACATTGATTCAAGTAGTAGCGACGACAGTAGTATTTCTGAAAGCGACGCTGCAAGCAGTGGATCCGAAAACGAACAAGATGATCAGTTTCATGATGCACACGAAGTAAGATTAAAGGAAGTTCAGAGACTTCAGAAGGAAAAGATTACCAGAATTTTGAAGCATACGCCGCATATGGATTCGATTTGTACCTCAATGCGACTGTCTCGAACTGAAGTTTACTCTATCCTTGAAGGTATAGGTGATGTTGAAATTATCGAGAGATGAGATTGTTCTATTGATACTATCTTGGTTCTATATTACGTAATCGATTTGCATCAACATCTTACATTTGTGAGATCACGTGCTTCGCGTATACTCGCACCCCGTTGTTTTTTTTTCGTCATCGGACTGTCGTGTTGTTGACATTTCGGTTTCATGATTTATTGTATTAATGTAAATAGTAAGGATAATAAGTTATTTTTCAAATAATTGAACAACATCCCTGATGTATAAGAAAATACAGAAAAAAGGTTTAGAGGAGAGACCTAACAGCTCAAACTCGATCACAAGCACAGTTTCCAACTCTTCTACTACTTCCAAGCATAAAGACTTGAGTATGTTTACGGAATCTATAGATGTGATTGTGAGGTGCCGTGGAAGAGGCTACGTTGAAAATGAAAGTACTTCTCCAACTGTTATTAGTATAGACGGAGAAAAAGCTGATGAAGTTAAGATTTATCTTCCTGAAAACATCAATGAATCTAATAACAATAATTCGAACACGAAAAAACTTGACGAAATAGCAAACATAGATAACTCGACAACTAGAACGTATAAACTTGATAAAGTTTATGGACCAACTACTGATCAGATGACTTTCTTTCAAAATGTAGCGGAGAAGATATGTGAGGATTTCATAAAAGGGTTTAATTGCACGATATTTGCATATGGTCAAACTGGTGCAGGAAAAACATACACCATGTGTGGAAAGGTAGACGGAAATTCTTTAACACCAGAGAGTGGGGTGATACCCAGATGCTTGAAAAAGCTGTTTGAATCGGAACTGGACAATGTTTTTCTCAAATGTTCTTTTGTTGAGATATATAATGAGAACTTGAAAGACCTTCTTAGTGATGGAAGAAATGACAAACTTCTGAAGATTTATGAAGGGCCCAATAAGGCAATGAAGATTAAAGCACTAGAGGAATTCTATTTGAAGAATTTTGAGGAAGCGATGCGATTGCTACAAATAGGACTTGATCGAAAAAAAGTTGCAGGTACTAAGATGAATGCAGCATCCAGCAGATCACATACAATTTTTACAGTTTATTTGGTGAAGAAGCGACCTAATGGTGCCGAATATCAATTTGCAAAGTTAAACTTAGTTGATTTAGCGGGGTCTGAAAATATCAATAGATCAGGAAGTATCAATCAGCGAGCCAAAGAAGCTGGATCCATAAATCAAAGTTTGCTAACTTTGGGAAGAGTAATCAATAGTCTTGTTGATGGTGCTAATTTTATACCATACAGAGAGTCTAAACTAACGAGGCTATTACAAGATTCATTAGGAGGACGAACAAAAACTGTCCTTGTTGCGAATATTGCACCTACTCTACTTGATGTTCAAGCTAGTATGTCAACTTTAGAATATGCCTCTAAAGCTAAAAACATTCAAAATGTTGCTCAGATAGGGGATACCATTAGCGAAGAGGTTCTTGTTAATGAATTGATTGAGGATAACAGAAAGCTCAAACTGGATTTGATGGCTACACGCCGAAGGGAAAATTGCATTGTTATGGATGATTCCAATTATAAAGACCTCTATTTGAAGCAGAAGACACTGAAGGATGAAGTAGAAGAGCTAAAAGGGTTCAAATCATCGTTGATGAATCAACTTGAACATCAGATGAAAAAAAATGATTTTGAAAAGAAAGAAAATGAGATACTGAAACAAAATATATTATCCTTGGAATCGAAGATTGTAGACTTTGAAAACAAAATCAAACAACAACAGGAAAATGAAATATCTATTAAAAAGAAATGTAACCTGCTTTATTCAGAGTTTAACAGAAGTATAAATGCTGCCTTTGATATGCAAGTCAGGACCAAGTCAATACTTACGGATAAAATTCTCAAATGCTTAACTGATATTTATGACAGAGTTTCAGAGGATCATGTTATTGATAACGATATTTTGCACTTAAAGGATACACTATGTACTGTCACTGATGATATTGAGAAGGTGTTTCAAATCAATACTCAAGTTACTGAAAAATTGCAAAGCTCTAAAAATATCTTGAAATTTTTTGAAGAGAATGTAACACTATCTACAAGTGAGATCTTGAATCATGTTAACGAAATCACGAATCAACTTGATCAACATCAGGAAAATAACAAAGAGTTTAAGGAGTTTATTAACAATTTCCTTAAAGAGCGTGATTCAGGACTCATAAATGAAATGGAGAGTCAGTTTACAGGTAAACTTGATGCATTTAAAAAAGAGATGAACTTACACATTAGTAGGTTACTAAGCGATAACATCAACGAAACTTATGCGAGATTTTTAGATCACTATCAACGAAAGTTGAAGAATTCTGAATCGAAATGGAGTGAGAAGTCAGAAAGCTTTGTTATTATGACTTTAAATGAAAAAAGTAAGTTAGATAGATTAATATTGGATCAACAGAATAATTTTACAAGACTCATTCAACAATGTATGGGTGAATTAAAAGATAGTAAAGTAAGTGAGGTTCATCAGAGAATTAGTTTATTGAACTCAGAACTCCAACCTTTATTGAAAGATCTTGAAAAAATTGATATGATGAACATGAAAAAGGATGAATTAATCACTAATAACATTGAGTTTATAAGGGCGAATATTGAAGAGCTGGAGAATGTTATCAACAAAATTATTGATAATGACAATTTAGATGTAGAGAATAAGAAAAATAGTTTAATGATTCAAATGAAGGAAATATTGAACACACCAAGAATGAAAATTCTCAACAATAAGGAGAATGAGAATATTTTGAAAACACCTTCCAAAAATAACATGAATAAAAGTCCTGAAAAGAGTCCCAGTAGGAGTCCTTTCAAAAGGACACCTTTGAGGAGAACACCATCAAGGAGTCCTACAAAGAGTGTTAGATCAGAAAGTCCACGTAAAGATGTTGCATTTGGGCTAAAACGTAGTTCTAGTACAGATTTTGAAGTTAATATGAAACGAAGAATGTAAGATTAGGTTTTATGTAGTATAAATTACAGTTTTATTTTAATTCGAAATTTAGTTCATTATGACTATTTGTAAAAAAATGATGTTTTTATAACACAAATCAATTTTTCATTGAAGAAGATACTGAATTCGAAGTTGATCTATGATTTGTATCAGTTGGAGACTTATCTGATTGTTCAGATATACTTCTTCTAAACATTTCAAGACTTGAATTTGTATTTATACTAGCAACACCTGAACTTGATCTACGACGTTGAATTCTAGCAAGATTTGGTTCAACATGAGCTTTACCTAAAGTTTTAGCGAATAATGATAAAATATCAGTTAATGATAAAACACCTATTAATTTACCAGTTCTATGATTATCTTCTTCTTGATGTAAGAAATGATGAGATGAATGAGAAGAATGAGATGAATGAGAATGATGAACATGATGATGTTTTAATTCTTGACTTGAAGTTTGAACAGGTTTATTATTTGACTCTGGTTTAATAATCCATAATCTATGAGATTTTGTTGCAACCATTTTAGCAATTGCTCTACCTAAAGAAGTTTGATTTGTAACATGAAAAATTGGAAATGAATCTTTACCATTTTCTAAACCTCTTGAATTTAAAATAACTGAAATAAAATGCAAGCAAGATTTATAGAGTAAATTTGATTTTGAACTTGTTGAAACTAATTTGACATCTGTGACACTAATATTACCTAATAAATGATAATTTCTATCAACTACAGCTAATGAAGACATCTTTAAATTATGCATTGTCATTAAAGCTTCGATTAATAATTGATCACCATAAATTGTAACAGGATTTGAAGAACCAATATGTAAAGATTTAATTGATGAAGATAAGATTGGTTCCATTGAAGGGAATCTTCTTGCATTATCCCATAAATATTTAACTAATCTTCTTTGAGATAAAATACCAGTTAATTTATTATCATTTATTATTGCAATTCTATGAACACCTGTACCTAAGATTTCTACAACTGTTGATAAAGTATCAGATTCAAGTAGTTTAATAAAAGGATTTTTATTTGTTAATTTAATAACAAATTTAACAGGTACTTGTTGACCTCTTTGAGCATTTTTAATTAAAATTGGGATTTGATCCTTTGGAGTATAATCTAAATTTTTCAAATCTTCGACATTTAATTTATTTAAAACCAATAGTAAATAAGCATTCAAATCAGTATAATCAAATGTCAAGCAATTTAAATCATTTTTAAAATTTTCAACGGGTACACTTGTTAAACCATGATTAACTAAAGTTTCAAAAGCTTTTTCAACTGAAGTATTGGCATCAATTATAATTAATTTATTTTTTTCAACCAATTCACTTAATTGTATATCTTTCCATTCTAATGAAGCACCATTCAAAAATTGAGAATTTGTTGAACAAGTTGAAGGATTTCTTGAAATATTTTCAGAAAGAAATTCTGATAAATTAGTTGAAACATTTGATAAACTTTCAGAGTGAGGTAGCTCTGAATTTTCATTATCAGTATCTGTTAAAGGATTTTCATTTGAATCAGTGGGTATATTTCCTGATAATAAAGAAGATATTGATGATGTACTTGGAGAATAACTTGCTGGATGTAGATTGTTATTGTAAATGATGGTATTATTATTATTATTATTATTATTATTATTATTATTATTATTATTATTATTATTATTATTGATATTACTATTATTATTACTGTTATTATTATAATTACTATTGATATTGCTATTACTTCTTAGACCAGTTGTTGTTTGTGAATTTATATCTAAATTTGTTATTAAATCTTCCAATGGTGGAGGAGAAGATAGCATTTCAACAATTGAGTTTTGTCTTGAAGGATTAATTGAAGGAGAATTTGGAGCTCTTAAAGCTGGTGATAATGGATATTTACTTGAAGGCATTGTAATTTTAGTTAACTTAATTTTTCAATTTCAAAATGTAGAAAAGAACTGAATGTAAATTTTTTGAATTATTTCTTTGTTTAATTTACAAATGAAAATAATAGTATAATTGAAATTGTAGATATTAATATCAGAGAATGTTAATCGTGACGAATTTCAAAGAATAGATTAGATGAAAATGGTGTTAATCAAATTGAGGAAAGGGATTAAGGAACTCATAATTTTTTCTCAGGCTTGCTAAAGTCCTGCCCGCACTGGCTCACTCAGCTAGCTTAACTTAGCGAGCTTTAATTTGCAATATAATACCCGGGGTCATCAACGATTGAGCAAGATTACTGAGAAAAACGTGAAAGAAAGCGCGGTCGAGCGCGGAAGCGATGGAATCGAGAAGAAGAAAAGAGGCGCCAATTGTCGTACGGGTTTGAAAGGGCGGTAGGTGGTGGTTATTGGGGAGTTGGGACAGAAAAAATGGAAGGGGGGGGGGTGAATAAGCAGCGTATATAGAAGTAGTAGTATTAGTGAAAGTAATGGTTAGTGAACTTATTCAATTCATGTATTGAAAGTAATGTGAATTTAAATTTGCCCCCTACAGTCGTGTCACGTGCGATTCTGAAGTTCAGGGCGATTAACACGATTGGAAGACTCAACAGAAATTTACGTAATACAGCAATTGCTACTCGCGTTAATAAATTTATTTTTCTTTGTTTCTCTTCTCATGCTTTTTATTTTGCTCGCGGCGAGTGAAAGCAAAACCGCTCGGGTCGATAAAAAGTGCTCGAATTCAGGGCTTTCAGGGCCTGGACCCTTGTCGGGGGAGTGTCGGCGACGTGTTTTGTTTCAGAAATGCCGTAGTGATAGACATGGTCAGCCTGTTCCCGGAACCGATAAGGACAAAGGATTAAGGACAAAGAATTATCCGAATTGTTGTATTACTACTATATTGGGATGACTTTTGGGGTTCTTGTTGATATTTGTCAAGTGAGGAAAGAAAAGCGAGTATATAGTGGTTATAATTTTATGGATTTAAGGAACGGAGCTTAGTAATATCCGAACAACCCATGCCTACTTATTTCCGTGTCTAAGGGGAGGGGACCGTTGAACAATTAGCGGGTAAAGGTTGGTTAACGTAGTACTTATTGCGATTAGGCTGTTGCGGGAGAGAGAGCAAGACAGGAAAAACGCGCCAGAACTTGCGGATGCACCTTTTCCGCAAATTATCAAGCGCGGAAATGTGACTAAATTTAAACGGTGAATTGACGGCGATATGGCCTATCTAGGAAGGTCCCCTCTATTTAACAGTTCAGACCGTTCTACAGTCGGTTGTATCCCTTCCGCAAATGTTAGATCTGACGTTGTTGCACTGCTTAAACTCGACCACCAGGGTAGGGTAGGGAGCGGAAGAGAAGGGAGGGCCCTTAACTCTAGCCCCTAACTCTGGAAAATCCACTGCGCGGATAGACCACTTCCGCCTTCCCCCCACGTCCCTTAGCGGCATTTTCTTCCACAACGGTGCCGCCCCGGGAAAGCGACTCTGGGCCCAGGGAAGTGTGTGTGTTGGGCCCTAATTCCCTGCGATGCTGGGAGGGTCCCCTTCCCCTTCCCCTTTCCCTCAGTCCCAGTCCCAGTCCCAGTCCCCCGCCGCGAAGCGTGCAACGGGCCAACCGGAACGCGACTGTCCCTCCCACCACAAGTTTCTCTTCTAAGGAACTGAAACCAGTGAAACGAGTATGTACCATAAAGCTAACGCTAATTAATGCGACATTTAACGCCCGTTGACATCACCAATTTTAACTGCTAACTGTTTTCAAATAAAACTCTTCCGTGTTAATTTCTAACAATTTATTGGTTCGGAGCTTGCTATTTCCACTTTGTAAACACCGAATCATCCCCCCCTCTCCCTCTTCTCCAATCCCATTTATTCATTCCCATAATTCTCCGTCCAACCATGTGGCTTAACCAACCGTCTCTTTTACCCCTCTCCTGATTAACATAATAATATTATCTTCATTACCGCCAACGTTTTACCTCCCGCCCCATTTCTCACCAACACCCTATACCAAACCCTCGATGCTTTCTTTCCCCTTCATTTCCTTATAAGTATCTACATATTCCCTCTTGCTTTTTCTTAACACCCTCTTGTTTTGTTAAATATATTTTCTATTTCCTCATTGTTGCTTTTTCCTTATCATTTCTAGTATCTTAAAATTTCACTCCTCTGATAATATACCCTATCATAATTTTCCAAAATGGCTCAAGTTGCAATACCAATGAACAATCACCAACATGAACATCATTATCAACCACCAAATGAAACACATTTTGAATCTTCAACATCTAGTACTGAAAGTACAAATTTTACAACTCTAAATAATTTATCAAGAACTACTCATTCTATTACTTCTTCACCACTAGATGTACATTTACCACCTCTTGCTACCAATACAACCTCACCTTCAACTTCAACAACTGTAACATCTACCTCATCTGTACCATTTTTACATTCATACCCATTAAATCCTTCTCAACAATCTCTTCCATTACAACTTCCTCCACTAAACTTACCAACTACATCTTTGTACCAATTACAATTGCAGCAATTGCACCAACAACAACAATATCAACAACATCAACAACAAATACTACAGCAGGAACAACAACATTATTCATATAGTTCTCAGCAAAATCAATCATCGAATTTACATAGTTATCAACCGTTAATGACATCAGGATCTAACTACGCAAGATCAACCTCAGATCTATCACTATATTCCAATCAAAGTTCTCAAAGTTCACAAAATATGCTACCTAGTTTGAATATGGTTCTTAACAAAATAAATTCAAACAGTTCAGTCATGTTACCCTCACTCACTTACTCAACTTCACCCTTAAATTATGGAGCAAATGTTAATTCAAATTTAAATTCAGCAAATTCTCATAGTTTATTATCACATTCTCCATCTCCAATAAATTCAACAACAACAACCCTTACAATTAGTAATGTTGATAATTCAACACCAAATAGAAAATACAAATGTCTTAAATGTAATAAAGGTTTTACTACATCAGGTCATTTGGCCAGACATAATAGAATTCACACTGGTGTGAAAAATCACGTTTGTCCTTTCCAAGGTTGTCAATCAAGATTTTCAAGGCAGGATAATTGTATGCAACACTATAAAACTCATTTAAAACACAAAAAAATAAAAACAAAGGCACCAAAAGTACCCGGAAAAGACTAATCCAGTCTAATTCATTAGCCCTTCTTAAATCTTTTTTTTAGCTTTCTTTAAATACCCCCTAAAGCTCAATTTTTATAACATGATCTTTACAAACACGTGACATTTTGTTATAAGCACATTGGGAAACCGCCCTAACAAAAATTTTACCAAAAATTAGAAAAATCTTTGAGAAAACGGATTTAGCGTATAAGTCACTCAATTTTGCAGTTGAGACATTAAGATATAGCTCATTGTAATCGTAAGAAATTTGCCAATATTTCCCCATACTTTTTATGTCATTTTGGACCAATCATGTAAACGACAGATTTGGTGTAGCAAACCCCGCATACATAAGCCCAATGTAGTAATTATGGTGATTACGTAAACATCATTCCACGTGACATACTGGTACACGCGTTAATGGTGACCTGACGCGTCTTTGTTTTGTTTACTTGTTAATTAAAATACTGTTTGTTGTTTCTTTCAGGCATATATTGAACTCCATAATTAGCAAAAATGAAAGTTGCTAGAGGCCCTTATAAAAAGAAAAATGACACTTTCAGTGGTAAAGTTTTAGTTGAACATTTTAGACGGAATTTGAAGGTTTACCTGAAGCCTGTGGATGAAGATGTTATTACAGAACAGGAAATGCTTCAAGCTATTGAAGAGACATTGAAAGTATTTTTTGCTGAGCAAAGTCTTAGAGCTTCCACTAAGGTTTCTGGAATAGCAGTTGCCTTTTTGTATGGTTTTGCTATGACTGAAGTATACCAGAAAAAAACTAGGCAAATTATACACTCAAATCACTTCTATTCATATTCTCTACAAACTCAGCTAGAGATTGATCGTAGAAGATGCAAGAAACTGAATTTAAATTATATACCAAAAAGAAAAATGGCAAACCGTTTGTTTAATTATTTCAAATCAATCAAACGAGCAAGCAGAAGTCCAATGCTTCAACTCTTGTCAGTGAATGGGATTCTTCTTGGACCAATGCTTTCTCTTTCTTTTGCTCAGAAACAAAAACTCAAGATAGAAGATCTTCCTAGATTGAAAAATTCCTCTTTTAATGAGACATTTGCAAAAGATACTTTATCGTTAGATCACGTCATGGCACACTCGTTGATTTTTGCTGGTCTGAAAGAATACTTTGGAGCTAGGTTTCATTTAGCTCGACCAAAACTCAAACACTTCTTGTTAAATCAGCTTTTAAAACGGGGAGTTAACACGAGGTTTTCACGTGAAAATCTTTTAAATCATAATACATGTGCTGACGACACTTTAGTTGAGGACAACCCACCAGATTATGAAGGTTACGAAGAGAGTTCATTCGACAATACCTTAGTCAACGATGATCAACCAACTAATGTTTCGTTCAACGATGCTTTTGATCAGCTCAAGTCGAATGGTCTAAACTCGATTGTTACGGATGATTTGATTAATTTGATAACCGAGCAGTTTCAAAAGATCAACTTTCAGGGATACTCTCCTGATAGATACAAAGAAAGGCGTTCCGCGATACCTGATGGCCAAGAGCTTGATGATCAACTTGGAACTGTCACCACTTCCAGACGGATTTTGGGCTGTGTCAGTGATGCAGAAATAGAGGATTCAGAACCTTTCACGGCAGAACTTGTGCAAATCTCCGAACGAGAATCTTCAGAAGATTATATGAGTGATAACGATTACGATGAAGAAGGAACTCACCAGTCGTACACACCTGGAATCACAAACTTTTCTTCATCACCTAACGCTAATCCAAATGAAATTAGTGGAGAAAATGGTTATACTCTTGTTGATAATTTAGCAAATGCAGGTATCGATGGAGAGAATGATGCTGATTTAGAGTCAAATGATGAGCTAGATGATAATGACGAGAGCGACAATGATGGTAGTAGTGGTGATCGGACCAATAACGGTGGAGGTAACGGTACCGGAAGAAATAGAGATGACAGTGGTGATGATGGTAGTGAAGACGGTAGTGACGATGAGAGTGACAACGGTAGAGGTGGGGGAGGAGGTGGAGGAGGTGGAGGAGGGAGCCAAAATGGCAGTGACGATGGCAGTGGCGATGGCAGTGACGATGCTGGTGATGGTGGTGGTGGTGGTGGTGGTGGTGGTGATGGTGATGGTACTCAAAGAAGTGGTTTTGATTTGCCAGAACCAAATTTGGAATTGGCAAAACAGTTTTTCGAAAAGGATTTTAGACGCTGTTTTGGCAACAGTATCACAGTCGAAGTCTTCTACGAGTTTGTATTCACGGGGGTGTTGAGTTACGCTAATGCCAACTTAGCATTAAATCTAATTCATGTTCATCGTCCTATTTCTTCATATCCAGCCAATGCTAATATACCACAGAATCCATGGTTTTCAGAAATTAGAAGGATAAACGATGAAGTTGAGGAAACTTTCAGTCGTGTAAACGCAATAAGATCCTTAATATACTGTAAATGTCTTCAAACAGTTTATTCACGTCTCGATAATACAACTCTTACTGAATGCCCTAAGTGTGGATCACCAAAAGTTGAAGGAACAAGGTTTGTATATGCTTCACCTCGTTTATCGATTATGACGATAATAATGAATCCAAAGCTTCTGGGCCATGTTAAAGCTGTTAGGAGTAGAGTTTCCAATCCAAACATTATCAACTCAATTCAAGATGGTCTCTTGTTCAAAGAGACTTTGGCAGCAGAACTAGAAGAGAAGAATCGGATACTGGGTGGCGATAACCCAGATGGCATCACTGATGTTATATATATGAGTGTTTTCATTACTGCTGATGGTTGCAATATAAATCGAAAGTCTTACTCTGGTGTTTTCCCTGTAGCTGTTTGCTTCTTAGATCTTCCTATTGATTTGAGAACTCGTGATTTATTTGTTGATATACCAATGGTCTCAAAAACCTCTAAAAATAGTGCTGGGTCGACTGCTGTGATGCAAGAGATACTATTCAAGGATCTTGAAGATCTTGATCAGAACGGGATGATTGTAACGGTGAGTCCAGAAGAAAAATATTTTATTAGAGTGAAGATTAATACAATTAGCGGTGACATCATAGCAGTCAACAAACTGACTGAAACAAAAGGACCATCATCGTACTACCCCTGCACTTACTGCATCAACCCTGTCACAGTGTTAGGTAAAGTGCATCCTATGACACTTGTCTCTTCTGAAAGTAATGAGACACCTGACCAAAGAATGATAGAAGTGATAGATGTAACTACACAGTATATGAGAGATTTAGTAGAAACTACAGAAAGGCCACTTCCGTTTGGCCCTCAGGAAATAATAACTGGTTACGATATCAAAGCTACATTTTCATTATACCATCATTCGAATCTTGATATAAGGAGGGTTTTGAAGGGTGATTTCATGCACATTTATTATGAAAATATATTTGCAAAACTATTCGTATCAATTTTTGCAGCCAAAAACTTCAGTTCGGTTGATAGGACTAAACTGAACAACAGGAGGGTGTCATTGTTAAATCATTTGATGAGTATCGGAGCGTTTGAAGAACCTAGAAACACAATGAAAATATTTAGTGCTGAATCTTTGAAGACCCCTATAAAGGCTGCTGATATTCGGACAATAGCTCCTATTTTCTTTTGTTTCTTTGATTTTGTTTATCACGCTGGGGATGATCTTGCAGGAGCGGAGTCATATGCAGACTTCGCAGCTCTAGTCCTCTCACGCCAGCGCCGGAACCAAAGAAACGTCCAACTGGCTCCAATCGAGACTGTATCTATCGAAGAAGAAGACCTTGGAACTCTCTCTGCATCTGATTTCAATGACGATTTCAGAGAGTTGGTATATTTGATGGTAGAGCTAAATACTGTGCTTCAAGCGCTGTCCAGTTCTGATGTACCGCTTGAACTGATCAAAAAAGGTGACACTCCAAGCATAATGAAGGCGAGTTTTGTTGCTCTACTTGTAGCTATTCAACTCTATAGTGAAAAGGAGGACAGAACGAAATTCGTTGATCAGCTGTTCAGGTTGTCGTGCCATATGGTTTTGCATCTAATCGATGGTTGGGAGGATGTTGGCAATTACAGCAATATTAGTTGCTGGTTTACAGAACGTGCATGTAACACAGTCAGAAATCTTCAAGAACCGGCAGGAAATGTTTATCGAACTGCAATGAAGCGTTTAATTCATAAATTTCTGCGTGATTGTTTTGATCGCTATAACTTTGATGAGGAAAAACTAAGTGCTTTTAGTTGTCCTAGAGCTGCCAAGGTGAAACATGCCGGTTACCAAAGGGAGATCGATGAAGCGTCTGCAAGATGCCAGAGATTCAACCCAAATGTGAGAGTTCTCAGGACTTTTATAGCAATCGGTACGTTCAAACCCTTGAATGACTATAGGCGTTATGGCAAAATGAGAATCAATGGAGAGTGGGTCTTTTTCAAGGTTTGTAAAGTCATTCACTTCGAATACACTGATCATGAAGAAATTATGCTCAAATATCAAAGAGTTGAGATTAAAAGGAAGTGGAAAGAATCTTACAGCGGGTTGCTCGATTTTTGTTATCTTGGTTTGATCAATGACATTGAAAATGCTCCAGTCGAGGAGATGTTATTGGAACAAGATAGTGAAATACACAGTATTCTGGTTACAGATACCAGAGCTGTTTTGGACAAGCATCCATCATTTGGTGATTTGTGTAGATTGCATTTGGAAGATTCAGTTTGAGTTAGTATTGATTTTCAAAAAGAACCAGTAGAATTTATAAATAAAAAAATCTTAAGTAGTCATAATTATATCTTGAGAATTATTTCTTATTACTTCCCTTAGCATTTTCATATCATATCTTTGATTTAGCATGGTGTATGATTTCAAAACCAGTAACCTAACAAGAAACTCACCCTGTAAAGGTGGAAATAACAAAAATGGACCATATGAGGAAAACATATCTAGGCAATCTTTTGCTGCTAAGCTATCTGGACAGTCAAGCAAAATATAATTGAAACAAACTTTGACAACTGAGAGAACCACAGATTTGAATGTGGCAATAGATATGGTCATATTAGGCAGACAAAAGTTGTTCAAATCTATCTTGTTCAAGAGTTCTGCAATAAATTTGATGTCAGATGAATCGTCACTGTGTGTGGATTTGTAATAGGTTAGTACGGAAAAATTTATAGTAACAAGCAAAATAAAACATACTAGAATTTTGAGAAATTAACAGTGTAATCTTCTGGAAGATGAATAGTTTTCACCTTTGTTTCAATAAAGTCCCACAAAGAATCTTCACTCCTTTTTGGCATTGTGTGACACTACTTCCCCAAGAAAAGCTCTGATGAGATTACATTCTCATTGCAAGAATTCATGATCCGTTTAGTTAGACTCACGTGACAAGCTTGTTACACCAGTACACCAGTCAGTAATGAGTACAAAATATTAGCCAATTAGAAGAGTCAAAAATTTGTGCGCGAAGTAACCCGTGGTGGCGTTGTCAGCTTTGGCACTGAGGTTGCTTTTTTCTTCCCCCCCCCCTTTCTTCTTCCTTACACTGTCTTCTTCTTTATCTAACTGAACACTTACCACTAACGATAACAACATTAACAACAACAACTGATATGAAAACATACACTTCAATGTTGCCATAAAATGAGATTGAGAATGCCAATGTAAAAAAAAAGTACCTTATAATCTATTTTTCTTTGATAACACTTAATCAAGTGTTGTTATTAGACAAGTGATTTACTTTTTAGTAATCTGGGCCCAGATGTAGACAGCATTCTTACTTTCATTTCATGACAACATTTCTGAATATGTTCTTCAATCAAATCTACAAATGAGACCTCTGATCAAACTTTTTCTTGAATATGTTAGTATTTTTTAGCATTAGTGAACTACCATGTTATTCAATTGTGAGTCAAGCTGTCTTGTTTCACATACAATGCATGTTATGTACACTATCTATGCGTATATTGTAATCAAACCAGGTTTGGGCCCACATACCTGGTACTGTAGTCACGTGATAACCACGTGTTTTCTTTCTTTTGAGCCGGATAACCCCTAAAAACTAGCAATTACGCAATCATTTAAGCACGTGACTAATCAGTGTCACACACGTGACTGTCACGTGTTTATATTGCTTACGTAACGCGCTCGCTGAATTTGAAAAGTTTTTAGTCCTTTTTTTGCTAACAAATTTGTTAGTATAGCGTCCCATAATGAAGGATTTTTTCAGGGAGCGGATTTAAGGATTTTTTATATAGGGCGGTTTCCCACTAGTAAAAATTGTAATAATAAATTTGAAATCGCAGACAGTCACCGAAAAAAGAAAAAATGCCATTATTTCAATTATCGCCTCATAATTTATTATAACAGTTGCATGTAACGCAATTTTAACATTCAACGGTCGTGCAATTTCTTCAAATTATTTAAATCCAACAATTTATCTTTGCTTTTCAGGAAACTTTTGTTTAATTTGATCATCCTTCCAGCATACACAAGAAAATTCAACGTTTTATAATGACTAATTCAGTGCTTGATCCATCACTCCCAATAAGGGAACAAATGGAAAAATTAATCCGTCAAAAGCAAAAGGAAATTTGTGAAGGATTAGAAACTTTAGATACAAAAAAGTTTCAACCTGATGAATGGAGTAGAGGTGAAAATGCTGGTGGTGGACGTTCAATGGTTTTAGCTGATGGTTCAACATTTGAGAAAGCTGGTGTAAATATTTCTGTTGTTCATGGTACATTACCACCAGGTGCAATTGAAAGAATGAAAGTTGATCATAAAGATATTAAAACTAATGATGATGGTAATGTGGGATTTTTCGCTTGTGGTTTAAGTATGGTTTTACACCCTTGGAATCCTCATGCACCAACAATGCATTTGAATTATAGATATTTTGAAATCTTAAACCCTGATGGTTCAGTACAAACTTGGTGGTTTGGTGGTGGTGCAGATTTAACTCCAAGTTATCTTTATATTGAAGATGCAAAGCATTTCCATTTGAAACATAAAGAAGCATTAGATCCTTTCGGTGCTGAACTTTATCCAGAATTTAAAAAATGGTGTGATAAATATTTCCTTATAAGTCATAGAAATGAAACTAGAGGTGTTGGTGGTATCTTCTTTGATGATTTCAATAGATTCCCACCACAAAAATGTTTAGAAATGGCAGAATCTTGCTTTAATGCAATGTTACCAGCGTATTTACCTTTAGTTGAAAAACGTAAAGATATGCCTTATACACCGGAAGAGAAAGAATGGCAACAAATTAGAAGAGGTAGATACGTTGAATTCAATTTAGTTTATGATAGAGGTACTAAGTTTGGTTTATTAACTCCAGGTTCAAGAGTTGAATCAATTTTATTGTCAATGCCAAAAACTGCAACTTGGTTATATAATCATGAACCTGAAGAAGGTACAAGAGAAGCTGAACTTTTGAAAGTTACCAGAAATCCAGTCGATTGGATTTAATTAAAACTTTAGAAATTTTGTAATTCGATCTTTAATACTAATGATTTATGATAAATTAAATTGATTCTTGCGCGTGTAAGTTTTGAGCCTGAATAACGAATCAACAGATTACTTTGAGTTCTTTTTTAAACCTACCATACATTGCCATTCCTGGTACAGCTCGACTTTTCCAAATAGATTAATATTACTCATTTTTTTCCACTATTACCATTAGAAAATACAATTCAATAATTATTCAATAATTATTCAATTATACAATGGAAGACAAAAAACTTATAAAGTCATTGCAATTGAACACTTCCTTTTCCAAAATACGATCTCGGTCAATATCAGAAGTTAATTCACCACGTAATGAGTCACGCAACAATGATTCATTTGAAACGGATGTGTCTCCTAGAACAAAACGAAAATCATTATCTATAAATACTGATTACAAAAGTTCTCAAAAAGGAGGTATGCTTTCACAACTATCAAGTCATGTTAAGAGTTATTCATTTGATACGTCGTTTAATAATAAAGGCTCACTCTTATCCCCAATCAGTACGGTACAGGAAAGTAAAGAAAAGGACAGATCGAGTTTCGAAAACACGAAGGCATTGGATAATATTTCCTCACCCATTAAAGCGTCTGGCGTGTCAGGTAATTTAGTGGAATCCACTAACATCAATTTAGAAGTGTTGGATAGTCTTGATACTTCTATTGTGAAACTTGAACCAACCGGCCCTTTGGAAAACGATGACTTCGAAATTAATGATGACAACAATAGTGATTTTTCTGATGATACTGCTGATTTTTGGAGTAAAATACGGAAGAATTACCCACACTTGAAAATAACCATTTCTTCAATTTTGTTATGGTACATATTTTCGATGGGTATTTCCGTTTACAATAGATGGATGTTCTCTAGTGCTAATTTGAATTTCAAATTTCCAATTCTGATTACTTCTTTCCATCAATTGATACTTACAGGATTGGCAATTCTGACATTGATATTATTCCCCAGATTCCGATTATCTAACAGCACTTACCATAAATTGAATGAAGATGGTAGTATAATTGAAAAGGTATCTTACAAAATGCCGATTAAAGAATACCTATGTAACATTTTACCTTGTTCTATTGCTTCTGCTGGTGATATTGGACTGGGTAACACTGCATTCAGATTCATCACATTATCATTATACACCATGGTGAAGACATCATCACTAATTTTTGTTTTACTTTGGGGTGTTTTACTCAAACTTGAAAAATTTACCCTTCGAATTTTTGCAATTGTTTGTATTATGACATTTGGTGTTGGAATGATGATTTATGGACAGCATGATTCAAACGACAATAAGACACTCTCTGAAACACCACCAGAGTTGAAATTAGTGAAACGTATTTTAGAGCCAAATACCAAAAACTTTGTTTTTATTGGTGTTTCATTAGTGTTAATTTCTGCGTGCATGTCTGGTTTAAGATGGGCCTTAACACAGATTATACTCAAAAAGAATAAACACACTAAAAATCCATTTCTTACAATGCTTTACGTTTCACCTGGTATGAGTGTATTTTTATTCATTGTTGGAGCATTAGTAGAGGGTGTTGGTGAATTTCATGATGCAGAAATTTGGAATGATAAAGGCTTTTTAACCACAATAGGATTGATACTCATTCCTGGATTTCTTGCGTTTTTTATGACAATATCAGAATTTGTGCTTTTACAATATGCATCTCTACTTACATTATCTATTGCCGGCATATTCAAGGAATTATTGACAATCTTTGTTTCATGGATTGTCTTTGGAGATAAATTGAGCTCATTGAATATTGTTGGTTTAGCTGTTACATTTGCTGATATTGTATGGTATAATATTTACAGATTTGAGCAGAATGCGGAGGCTGCTAAGAGGAATGAACCTGAAGAAAACGAGTATGTTGATATCGAATTACATAGTGTATATAGAGAAGAGTAACTGGCTTACTCGAAGATATCAAGTTAATAGATTACATACTTACACGTAATAACATCGCAAACCTTCATGTACAGGCTTTTGTAGAGACTTTTCGTTTGACGTTGACTCTACATTCTTTTCAGTAAAGCACATTGTATTTATTGAGTTTTTTGAAAATGTGGTTTTCATAGTACCTTGCGCGAATTTGTTAATATTCATTCTGCATGAATGAAATTGAATTTTCCCGCTATCAATGGCCGGTGATCTGATTAGGTTTACTCTTATTTCAAGTTGAATAAGTTTGAAAACTTTAGGACAAATCGAAGTTTCAAATGGGCAGAACTAAGTTAGATTATAATTATGGAATTGAAGATCAGAAAGTAAATGACGTTGAAACAGTGATTACAAACGACACTCCATTTATTGTCAAAGATAAGAAGGGGAATCTTGTAAAGGTCAAAGATTCAATACCGAAACGTACCAAATTGCCAGCGGATATCAAGACGCACAAGTACTTGCATTATGAAGAATATATAACACCCGATGAATTTGAAGTTAATGGATACAAGTACAATAAATATGATAATTTTGAAAGATTAGACATTAAGGGATGGAATACATTTGTTGGTTTCATGGCGATACGTATTGCATCACCAATGATTTTACTTATTCATGCAATTGCTTGTGGTATCTATGTATACTTATGCGGATTTGATTTTGGCCCTGAAGGACCTTTGGCTAAGGGACCGTATGGAGGGATTGGTGTAGTGATAATACTGAGTTTATCTTTTCATGCGTTTCTAGTTCATGCATTGAACAAATGGTTATTCAGTGGAACATACTGGAAGAAACGTGTTGAGTATGAAAATGAGAGAAGAAATCGTGCAGATGTAACATCCTCGGAAATAGACAGTACGATTACACCAAGTTGAGTAGATCAAAGCAGAAACTGTATAGATTGCGGTTGATATTATATAAAAAAAGCTTACATCATACCCCTGAGTTTGAAGTATCGATATATCGTGTATTCGCAACATCTATTGTATTGACGTTTGGAAACCTGTTACGTAGATATTTTCCCACAGCAAACTGTCCAGGCCAACCGGTCTGGTCCAAGTCCCCAGCCCCCAGCCCCCAGTCCCGCATCCCCAGTCCTGTCCCCACAAAACATCTCAGCACTGGGAGCTGGGAGGGGAAAGACAAGAAAGGGCCGGAGCGAGGAAGGGAGGGGGAGGGGGACTGCTCGTTATCTGCCCAGCTGCCCATTTCGGTATTAATTTTCTATGACGTCAGTGCTGCTTTTCATGTAGATTGTCTGTCCTTCCTATAAATACTATGGAATCCCCACAATATTTTGTATACAATAGATTAGGTTTTTCATAAATGTTCAGAATCTAAACTTTGTAAATAGACGAAATGACAACTGCTGCTACATCTTTTCTTAACAATGACAATATAGATTTACTTAAACCAGAACCAAAAAAGAAGAATGTCTCTTCAATTTCATTGAGTGATCAGTTTGTTTCTGCATTCCCTTCAATTTCAAATATGGATTCAACTTTAGGAATAACTAGTCCAATTTCTCCTACTGTTGCTTTAAGAAACCCAAGAATGAGTTTGAGTTTTAACCATAACAATCTGTGTACTCCACCGAAATTCAAAAAAACCGTCATTGATCATCCCAGGGTTGCTTCATATGCCTTTGCTTTTGACATAGATGGTGTTTTAGTTAAGGGTCCAGAAACTTTACAGCCTGGTATTGAAGCTATCAGTTACCTTGAAGGTAATAACCCTTATAATATTAAGGTTCCATATATTTTTGTCACTAATGGTGGTGGAAAACACGAAAGTGTTCGTGCCGAGGATTTAAGTAAAAGACTTCAAACTGAAATTACTAGTGATCAAATTGTTCAAGGACATACTCCAATGAAAGAATTATCTGATGTTTATAAAAATGTACTTGTGGTTGGTGGTGTTGGTAACACATGTCGGAAAGTTGCACAATCTTATGGATTTACTAACGTATATACTCCCTTAGATATAATGCATTGGGATCCTTCAGTCACACCATATTACGAGCTTTCCCAAGATGACATTAAACATTGTGAGTATAAACATGTTGATTTTTCGAAAACAAAGATTGATGCTATAATGGTTTTCGCAGATTCTAGAAATTGGGCAGCTGATCAACAGATTATTCTAGAACTTTTAATGTCAAAGGAAGGTTATATGGGTACACTATCAGATACCTTTGAAGATGGTCCTCCTATCTACTTTGCACATTCTGATTTTGTTTGGGCAACAAACTATAAATTAGTAAGGTATGGAATGGGGGCATTACAAGTTTCAATTGCTGCATTGTTCAGAGAACATACTGGTAAAGAAATGAAAGTTGTTAGATTTGGTAAACCTCAACGTACGACTTTTAACTTTGCTGAAAAAGTTTTACATAGGTGGAGAAAATCAATGCTTGACGATCATATTGATGAACTTACTTCATTCAGCAATGCAGATTCTTCAACTGATATTTTCTCAAATGGTGAGGATACAAAATATAAACCTGTCTTTAATACTGATTCCGAGAGCGAAGATAAAGATGATGACGAAGAAGAAGGTGAAGATTATAATACGGGTCTTACTCTTCAAAGTTTGAATAAATTGTCAATAAGCACCAAACCTCCAACTACAATCAAAACCGATTCGTTTTCAACACCTGAAGATCTACCACCTCCATCAACTGTTTTTTTTGTTGGTGATACTCCTGAATCTGATATAAGATTTGCTAATTCTCATGATGAGTCTTGGTTTTCAATTTTGGTTAATACTGGTGTTTACCAACCAAACACAACTCCAAAATATAAACCAAGAAAGCAATGCAATGATGTCTTAGAGGCTGTCAAATTTGCAGTTGAAAGAGAACATCAATTAGAATTGGAAGAGTGGAACAGAAATGCCATTGACCCACCTATCTCAAACTGAGGAATATTATCTGACTAAATGAACCCTTTTTTCTGCTTTTTTTTTCTTTTCATCTTTTCATCTTTTCATCTTTTCATTTCAATTCACTCAATCATTTATTATGATAATTTTTAGAACTTTATAGTCTAAAAACTGATATGCCAAAAACATAAACAATTTAGAATCAGTGGAACAGGACTAGCTTAGTTTATCTCTGAGTAGTTGACTTACATAATATAATAATGTGTACAATTCGCGGCTGTAAGTATGTGAGGCGATATCCACTTTTTAAGATCAGGGTCAAAAATCATCAGTTACCATAGAAATTCTTTCAAAATCCTACATCAACGTGGCTTAGCTTGATGATTTGGAAAGTTCTAAAAAACGTTTCAAATTCAACGTTCAAATTTTCTGCGAACATTCAGGTTTACCCTCGATATTTCGCATCAATAGAAATTCTCAAAACTATTCGTACAAGACGTCATAGAGTCTATTAAAAGGTGACGAATAAAATAATTTTTAGATTATGTGTTAAACGTATCAAAAGTATCACAAGAAGCAATCTTTCAACCACAATAATGGAGTCTTTTGGTTGAAGATAATTTAATATTTTTATTTTGATGTATACGAGTTCTTCAATTCAATGCATGGAATATTGTGAAAGAAAAGCCTTGATTGTTTGATGGCAGAATTGTAATCTGTAGAATCACTAAAAAAATTATCTTTTATCTGGAAAATTAAAAACTATAGTGCTTCAAGTCCGAACAAATTGTTCATCGGTTTTATTTTTAAATAGAAAAAAAAATTGTAGAGGGACGATCTATTGATTTTTAAGTTATGACCTTTTCCGACGGTAACTCTAACTATAAATTGTGAACATCAAAAAACTAACCGAGCCTACATCCTAATTATGATTACACCGTAAACACATCAAATAGTGTTTGTAAGTGATTATCATAGAAGAAACATGGAGCTGATGTTGAACGGATATGCAAAGCAGTGATTTTTTGAAAAAAATAAAATTATTTAATCCACAGTTCTCTTGCTGTAAGACATGTCGCTAGTAATTGTGAATTGATCTCGATACGTGTATACGTAAGAATGAGAATAATTTAGTTTGTTTTTTATTTCACAATTGACTGCTTAATATATTGCAAAAATTAGATGAAATAATATTTTTTTGATCAACCAACAAACTGGTTGTTTTGGAGTTCAATTGAATATAAGTAGCAGCTTTAAATCACAAAGCATAAAGCAAAGTAAAACATGATTAGGATGTGGATCTTTTTGATAATTGTTTAGTTATTTTCATGCTCTTTTCCGCAAGGTGCTTTATGTAGTATGTATCGATAGCGTAGGTTCTGTTTCATTAAGAGAAAGCATCTTCGCTTTGATGAAAATCTGATTTTTCAACAGTCAAGATTTTTGAAGGAGAAATTTGTTCATTTTCTTCCAGTAATTGAACAAGCGGTTAAAATTAGACAAAACCTCAGAAAAGTTCTTTCTCACTTGATTCCTAAATTTATGTGATAATGTTCTACAAATCAAGAGAGTTGATTTGTGTTTAAAAGAAAAGAGCATTTTTTGCAAAGAGAAAAATAGCTATATTTTTCTTTTAATCAAATAAAGCAATAGCCACTCATACTGCAAATTATACAGTGAGTCTGTTAACTGAAAGTAAATGTTGGAAAAGGTAGAAACAGAAAGTAGTGAATAGCGACACTTCTAAGCTGGGTAGAAAAACGTTTTTCTATGCGAATCATACTGTTTAATGAGAAATACATAATATACTAAATAAGCTTAATAGCAAATTGTCATCTGTAATTTATGCCTTTCTGACGTTAAATTATTTTAAGAAGAAAACTTTAATTCTCATAATATATGAAAGTACTACAATAACAGGCTTACATAATTGGCTTACAAATACAGGAAGTAACATCAACTGTAATGGTAGTGAATGTAACATGGAAACAGAAACTATCACCACAGCACTGCAGAACCGACTACTTGACCTAGTGACCACATGTATTAATGTCTTGAGTGGCCATCAGAGCCACAACAGAGCACCACCACGCGAAGTTCCTGCACGGGCGCGAAGGGGATTTACCTGCGGGAAGTGCCGCGTGGGGAGTAATGTTATGAGGAGGGGGGCCAATCACCGTGGCTGGGCCATGCGGGCGAATCTTTGTCGGCGACCGGCTTGGCTCTGGCAGTTTACGAGCAAAAGAGACGCTCCTAACGCAGCTTCACGGCCCTGGAGATAGCGACCGAGTCTAGTGTTTCTACCATACTAACATAATTTGCTGCGTCAAATCTTGCGATCTAAGAGACTTTTGCATCTTTTCGTCACCATAGTGATGATTATGCACTCATTTTGAGATATTCCATGTCCTTTTTTTTTCACCACAGTAAAATAATTTAATTTTAATGTCACCATATTTAGCTACTAATACTAATAAGTTTATTTTTTGATCTTTAACAGAATTTCAACAATAAGAATACTCATCACTATCTCGCCTATATATTCTCTCTTACACTTTCTTTCTATTTATTACTAGATCATCTAACCTCTTTTTGTTCGTTTAATCTCTCCAAGACTCAAATCTTTTATTCCTTTTTACTTATAGTCGATAATTCCCGTTTCTGAAATCTCGTTTCTGGTACTCCCCCCAAATTTACACAACTTCGTTTCCACTTTACAAATCAACTCTTCAAAATTATCTCTCCTAAAGTACCGTTTTATACTAAGATATTTGATTCATAGGTTGGATAAACAATTTCTCATCAAATTCATATAGTGTTAGCATTGATTCATTCTTGCTAAAAATAATCCGCATTAAATTAACGTTTTTCTGATAATGCAAGCAATGCCACCATTGTATAATAACCAGAACCCACATATACCTTATGCTACTAATGGATATCTTTCACATTCTACCAAAATACCTACACAGTATAACTCTTTACATAATGCTCCCCAATTAGAATACTATACCCCAGCTAATATTTATACTCAGATTCCACAATTGAATGATGCAACAATTCCAGGTTACAATAGCATGGTACCATTGACCACTGCTAATTATTATGATGTTTCAATAAATTCAACCTTTTCACCATCAAAAACTCCTAAAATCAGAAGAAGGGCTTTCTCAAAGAGAAGCAAAACAGGTTGCTTTACATGTAGAGAAAGAAGAATTAAATGTGACGAATGCAAACCAATTTGTAAAAATTGTACTAAATCAAAGAGAATTTGCAAATTTCCTGATCCTGAAGAAGTTAAACAAAAAACAACTAAATTCAAATCTAATACAAATTTGAAAGAGATAAAAAGTAAGTTTGATAAAGCAAATATTGACCAAATAGCTATCCAAGAGAATAGTTCAACAATTCAAAGTGGACAATCCACTGATGTACATTCATCAAACCACGAAGACTTTCTTATCTCAACAACTAAAACCCAGGAACCAATCATCTGGAAAGAAAATACTTTCAAAACTATAGCTACAGTAGACGGATTGAAGGTGAAGTCTTTTCAAAATTCTTCTACTGAACCTACTTCAGTGTCACATTCAACAGGCTCTCTATACCAAAATAATCAACAACCAAAGCAGCGAAGTGAACGATCTCAATCATTACATATTCAAAGACAACAACAGCAACAACATCAACATCAACAACATGACCACCATACATACGCAAATGCAAATCAGTTTCATCCATTATATGCACACTCTTACAACTTACCACCAACACAATTACCTCATGATTTCTCATTTCCACCTCAATTTCAGAGTTCTACACTTCACCCATTAGGATATCAAGCATATAAAGATTCCATATCAAATGCAAATTATGGTATGGTCAATGTTGTTCCCACTCAAGGAAATCACATGAGTATGAAGCCAACTGCTGATTATTGGGGCAGTAATCGTTATACTCACTCAAATACAGAAACCTTTACTACCAGAGATGATAAAGAATATTTTTATGTTCCATATGGAAAACGAAGTCAGTCAGATAATTTAAATCATAGTCAACAATTACCAAATTATCAACAATTACAAATAAATCAGCCTCAACAATTTCAACAGAATACCACGAATTCTAATAGTTCAGTGCTTCGTAGTAATCAATTAAACGAGTTCAATTTACTGCCTAACAAAGAGCAATAATCATTACAGAATCAATAAGATATTTCTTTTCAAACTCATAAAACAATAAACTCCTACTTTTTTTCATTTTGTAAATTTTCTAATCTGCTTAATTAATTATACGTGAATGTTTACTCAACTTTTAACTTTTGCTCCCAAAGATGGGTGGTACAATTTCCCAGTAAGATATTCTATCAACTCTATAACCATAGTCTGAAATCTATAAATTTATTACTGAATATGTAATTAAGAATGACAATTCTATCTTTCCAAGTAAGAATAAGCTTACTAATACTTTATGAATTTGTGTTTCGAAATAGCTGAATGATTCAGCAGTCTATCTATAGTTCAATGAGACCATTATGTCAATCACTGCATAGCAACAATTCAGTTTGATCAAAACAGTGCACAAAATTACGCTATTATTATGCGATCCGCTGATTTCAAATGTCGTGTCTGATCGGCGATTGACTGATGACGTTATAGCCACAGGCGTGTAAATTCACGAACCAAACTTGAACAATCAGAATGTCGCATTGGATTATGGGAGCGCGGATGCACGCTGGCGAATTAGATTTGACCTGCAAAAATTGAAAGTTTAAACTCCGATATGCTAGTCTTTTTTCACAACTAGGGCGATGGAAAAACTATGGGAAATCTTCACTAATTCAGGGACCAAGTCGAGCCTTAGCCTGTTATTAGTGACTGACTCTCATGTTCAATATGAAAAGATTATCTAGATCATCAAATCCATCTCTGTAGCTAACTTAAATAAAAAGCAGAGACCGATACTGACTATCCAAAGTATGATATATGTCCGACATTAGGGAACTGTGGACATGCATTTCAATCAGACAACTATCATTAATCAACTTAGACTCTGATCGGGCATCTCCGAGATTCACCCAGTTGGGTGGCTCGTCAACAGCATCACGTGGTCACTCCAACCAAGTTTACATCTGTACACCAATGGTTGATAATAGTCCCACTACTGCCGACCATTGCTTTTTGTTGTAGGTGTGCAGCAATAGCAGATTTGTACTGGTTGTTAAAGGAATTGATTTACTTACAACAGGGTCTCACTCGTCTACAGGTTTTATTTTCAAGATACCATTGTCCATCAATGTATGGATAATCTTTTTAAATCTGGTCAATATGCTATTTTTTCATTCTGAAGGCTCGGTAAGTTGAATTAGGTTGTAAATTCATGTTTGAATAATTATAGTTGCCGACATTATTGCTGTATAAATACATGTACAAGCTACAATAAGAACACTACTCATCATAAAGGATTTTGCATTATGACTAAAATAATACTTGTGGGACTCGTATACCTGAATTACGTATATGCTGTGCAAAAGTTGCGTGGAGTGGCACCTGCTGATATTGCCAAGTATCAGCCTGATGAAAATGGGAATTGGCACTGTTTGGGTGATCCAACAATCATAATACCATATGATTATGTGAATGATGATTATTGTGACTGTCCGGATGGCTCTGATGAACCAGGAACAAGTGCTTGTGGCAATGCTGTATTCTATTGCGCCAATGTTGGTTTTAAAGGTAATTTTATTCCTACTTATAAAATCGACGATGGTATTTGTGATTATGATGTCTGTTGTGATGGATCTGATGAACCCGACGGTGTTTGTGGAAATAAGTGTGAAGAACTGAAAGCTAGATTTGAGAGTGATATCAAACTGCATAATGAAAGAATATTGAAAGGATTGAAAATAAAAGAATCGATAGTACAAAAGTCTTCACATATGAAACAAAGTGTACAAGAATCAATTCAATCAATTACTTTACAGATAGAGGCTACCAATAGAAGGATTCAAGAGATTGAGGTAGAAAAGAAGAAACTTGATGAAAATCAGCAGCTTGTAGATGGTAAATTTGATTCAATTTATAAAAAACTTGAAGACACGTCTTCGTCACTGCAGTCCCAATTGAAGGAAATAAGCCTTTATATCGAAAAGTTGGAATCTCTTGATCATATTCTCAAAAGAATGACAAATGAATATAATCATAATTTCAATGATCCGGCCGTAAAAGAAGCAGCTAATGAATACCTTAATTTTGCAGCAGTTAATGAAAATGCTGCATCTATTAAAGGAAATATAGGTGCAATATCAAATAATATAAAAACAGCTACAGATGTACTTAAAGGAGAATTAGAAACGACAAAGGATGAACTTCTATTTCTAATAAAAAATCATCCAAAGGGAGAAAGTCAACTATCAATTTTTGATAAATGTCTATCTTTCCTAGAGAAGATATGCACACAATTTGTGGAATCTTTTATAGGGGTGCAATCTCGTCATACTATTACACCTTCTATTTCGAAAGCTATGTCTGCAACCCAGCTGTCAGATGAATTGAACTCACTTAATAAAGAACTAGCAATATTGACTCGTAAACTTTATGATGAACAATCAGAACTCACAAAAGATTACGGGGAAGATGATATTTTGCGACCATTCACAGATTGTATTGAAACTAATATAGGTGATTATAAATACAAACTTTGTTTACACTCAACTCTTGAACAAATTAACAAGGACAACAAAGCCACTAAAATAGGAGTTTTTGAGCATATAGAGTTTTCTGAATCAACGAAAAACTACCAAATTAGATATAATAGAGGCGAGCGCTGCTGGAATGGACCAGTTCGTGAGGCTATTGTTGACGTCGTTTGTGGTACGGAACAAAAGATTTTACAAGTCACAGAACCGGAAAAATGCTTATATAATATCAGATTTGAGAGTCCTATAGGTTGCTTTGAATCAGATTTAATCATCTATGATGAATTTTGATATAATTGAATATATATAGGTATCAATAAAAAAATTAAGAAAAGCAATAATCCAACGTTCACTATTTTACATATACCATAACTGATGTAATATCATCAGGTTTTCCTCCAATGTAATCTTGACCAGATAATGCTGTTAGTTTCTGAGAAAATGCACTCTTAAAATTTGTGTTCAAACTTAATGCTGTCGTTTTTTGAACCAAAAGTTTATTTATTGAACCCAATGTTTCAGATAAATTGGCACCATCTCTTGCATTATCATTCAAGAATAACTCAATATCTTCAGGAAATACGTTATCTACCATACCATCGGTTGTAAAAATAACAATATCACCAGATTTGAGCTCAAAAATATATCTCTCCGATTCCTCTGGTGAATTCATCAAATATTTAGAACCTTTCTTAGCTGCTTGATCTAAAATGTTTTGCGGAATGATAGAGAGTTGATATGGTGCATTAAAATAATAGGTTTGCTCTGTCGATTGTTTGATACATTTGTACATGTCGTTCTCATCTTGACGGAAAACTCCAAACCATGAATCACCTAAATTGAGACTCTCCATTTTACCTGTTTTACCATCAATCACACCAAAACAAATAGTTGTAGAACCGACTTTCACTATCCCTTCTTTTTTCACCATTTCATATGCCTTTTTTAATATCTCTATTGGTGGTAATTTGGGCTCTTCCAAATAGATTGATGTAATTTTATTTGCAATTTCTCTACTAATGGCACTTGAATCAAAACCTTGTTCAGACCATCCCCCAACACCATCAAGAACTCCAATAACAATTCCAATTTCAGTGTAGGCTAGAATATAGTTGTCCTCACCAGTTGGTGATTCAAAAACATTTTTTGCATTTAGCAGTTTGAAGTTTTGAACAAGCTCACCTTCATCATACTTACCATCATCGTTTGCTGTATTATTGTTCAATCGATCTTTCGGGGAATATGCAACAGAAACAGTATATTGAAGAGCAGAATCTGTAAATCTTTTAGTAAACTGTTCCCCATTGGCAAAACTACGAAAGCGACGATAAGCTTCTTCGTTAAAGCTAGAAAATTTGCGTATAGTTCTGTTTCCAAATTGGGGGCTATCAAATGCACATTTGTAGAAGGTATAGTTTGAACCTGAATCATTGTTCATATTTTTTGTTCTATGTTTACTTCTTGATGAGTGATACAATGCTCTTTGTTCGTAATTGATGGATGCAAGTGTGCATTTAATCTTTAACTTCAAGTTGTTACAGTTAGTAGTGACACTTCGGTTAATCACTTTGGAAGTGACAGTTACCAGTTTCTTTGAAGTCTGTGAATACATGGTGTGAGTGGTACAAATGGTGTTTAATTATCACAATAACTGGTTCTGTACCCAACGGTCTTTAACAATAATGTAATAGTTATAGTGGAGGTTCCGTATATTCGTAACAAACAGTTCATGGAGTTGCTGCAAAATCTATTCTAGCAATGCACAGCTCCCGCCAGGAAAAAAAAAGCAGGCCTGGATCGGATCTCAGCATGAAATCATGTTTTTTTACAGTTTTAGAGGTGCATGTCCGAAATCATAACTTAACTATCAACACAACGACTACATATCAAGACATCATATTTAACTATTAAAGATTGCTAAAATTGAACATTAATTGAATAAATAAGACTGAATTTATAAATGATGAAGTATCTTCCCAATATATAATTAAACTTCAATGTGAAAATGACTTCGATGTTGTTTGATAGACATATCTGCATCTATAGCTGAAAAATCATGATGTATATGCAGTAAATAACTGATCTAGTTGTCTAAACTTGTAATGTATGATTCAACAACTTTACCGAAATCAAGGTTTGGATCTTCCAAATCAAATTTAGTTGATGATTGTGCAACTGGATGAAGTTTTTTGTATTCAGCTTTTGCTTCTGCAATAAGCTTGACCTTCTTTTGATATTCAGCTTCTTCCTTCTTCTTAGCAGCTTCTGCTTTCAAAGTAAGATCGTGGGTGAAACCGTAAAGAATACCAGCAACTAATGCACTATATCTGAAAACCTGTGAAAATGAAGATGCAAACGATCGTAAATCGACGTCACAAATAATGTTAGTAAACTGTTTAAATTGTTCACATTGTTTCCTTTTCTTTTCTCATTCAAAACGTACGTTTAAAGTAGACATGGCTGTGAGAGTGGTAGGGGTATAGATAGTAAGAAACTGGTGCGTTACCATTATAAGAACTTCAACTTTGTCGCTGGAAAATCAACAGATCTGGGCTGCGTAACCAGGAAGCGAGACTTTGTTTTTCAACATGTTTCCTAGTTAAATTGATTCTTTATTGACCAAATGATGAAATACACAAGAGTTTATCTATAAATCCCTAGCGCTGTGGCTATTCAAGACAAATTGCTTGATCTTATCCTTTTCGTCACGGATACGTTGTTGTTCATTTGTCAAGTTAATTGCAACCCTGTTGTTCGCTGGTATCACTATACTATGAGGATTGATTTTCTTTCCCGAGCGACTCATCAATGTGAACGTTAAACCATTATCTTTCGGCATATTAGGTTCTGTTTCAGTCACTGTAGATTGATGTAGTAAAGCGGCAGGCGTTCCAATTCTATCACTCAAAAATCCTTTGGCGGCTCTACTACCACCTGTTCCATCCTGAATGCTTTCGTCCGTAGCTCTCTTCAAAGCAATTTCAAGCTCCATTTGCTCAAATACTGCATCAGTATCCAGTTTACTACCACTGTGTTCATCTTCATCGTCATCAGTATCACTAGCAAAATCATCATCGGTTGTATCATAATCATCATAAGTTGACTGGTGAAAGCTGCTATTGTCTTCATCTTCGTCTGCCTTCTTGTAATACTCAATATTAGTATCATTATCTTCCTCTTCAACAACTTCTTCTATTGTTTCATCATCATCTTCCTGATCGCTATCATCACTGCCATCATTTTCATCACCCCCATCGTTCCCATCACTATCATCATCACCACCATCAACGTTCTCCTCTCCGGTGTTATTACGTTCACCACCATCATATTCATACTCGAATTCATCGGACTCATCAGAGTCAGACATATCAGAGTTATCGGACTGATCAGACAGTCCAAAATTATCAGGATCATCAGGTTCTATCATTGCACTTCGTGTTGTTGTGTCATCTTCGTCTCTGTAACTCTTTTTGGACACGACGGTATTGTAACTTTCATTATCTATCTTTGCACCCGCATCAGTATCATTAGTGACTTCCGATAAGGAGATTGTGGTAGAATTTTCAATGACATTCTTCAAATTGGAAACAGCAGCTCCGTAGTCATAAACCCTTTCCACAGAACCTATGCCATTCTTGAGAAAAGTATTGTTGACTTTTAAAAATGCATCGTTGACTTTTATATTCAAATCCACAGATACAGGCTGCTCCTTTATCAAAATATAGTAGTTGAAAAATAAAAGGAATGTTCTAAGCTCAAAGTAAGAAGTTTGAGAGAAATCAACCCATTTGATATTGCATAAAATTTCTGAAACAAGTCGTAGTCTAAAATGGTCTGTGGGTTCATCAATCTCGCAATAGCCGTCTTTCATTGGATTGTTGTTTGAGTGTCCAAAGCAAACAATTTTGTATAGCATTGGGACTAGCAAAGTTTTTGGAATGATATTCATGTTAATCATCTCACTGAAATAAACACATTGTGATACTCGTGGACGAAAGCTTCGATAATTATTTACCTCTAAACCATATGTGATATCTTCTATAAGTTGGTCCACCACAAAAGTTTTTAGGGACTGATTTTTGTCCGACACTAAACTTTTCAAAATTTTGGCAAGATACTTGATATTTGTATAGTTTATATCTGCTGGATTCGCTAGAGTGGTTCTTATTCTTTGATAGATAATTGAATCATTCCAATCTAATTCCTTCATACATAATAAGATGTACTTCCAAGTTTTTCCATTCAATTGTACCTTTACCATATAATCCAAAAATTGTTCATCAACACTCAACTCAGCAATCTCTACCTTTTTTTCCTTAGGCGGATTCAAAGAAAGCAAAAACACCTTGACAGCATATTTATCAGTATGTGAGAATTTCTTTGTCTTATACATCTCCACCAAAAGCTTGATAAGATCTTTAGTATATTCTGTATACTCTGGATCATAGAGTAAGACACGCGAACATCCTTCAAACATCAAGGATAATAAATCAATGTTGTTGTTGACCTCAATATTCAAAATAAGAGTTCTTATCTTGTGTATTACCACATGAGTTGGAATCATTTTGAATTTAATCAACTCTGTGAAGATGATAATATCCTTTTCAGTAAAGGCTTCATGATGAATTTGAAATCTAAAACTCTTGTCAAGTCTTGAAATCATATCTTGAATGTTAGTGTCAAAATATTCCTGATTGATCTTCCAAAACCTAGCTATATTTTTAAACTTTGAAACATCAGTCAATTCCATTATGTGTTTACTTAATCTATTCCTGGATGCTTTATTACTTAGTCCTGTGGTCCAGAAATCGGTGACAATAGCATCGACTTCTTTGGCTGTTTCGGCATTGTATAATCGAGTTATAATGTCAGAAAATTTTGTTCCCTTGATTTCATGTGGTAGGATTTTTGAATTAACTGATTCAAGAAATTCTTTGGGCACTAATGAATCAAGGGATGGAATGTCTTCATAAAAGGCTCTCGTCTCCTCATCTGGCCAAATAATACTTTTCTGTTTATTTTGTTGAGTTATACTGATTCTAGAACTATCATCAGTATATTCCTCTTTGACTAATTCTGGTTTTTTCATATTCATCATAGGACAGGCGAGTTCACAAAAGGCCTTAAACTCTTCATGGCGTGCTTCCATTGCTTTGATCCTCTCTTCAAGATCATCAACAAGTTTACCAGTTTTCATTGAAATACTGGTTGCTTTTGCCTTGTTTTTTTGTATAAGTTTGAATGACGATTCTGTCATTGAAATTGCATTTTCTGTATACGATTTGAACAGCTTTCTTAACAGAACACTATAGGTTTCCTCATACCTAGGTGAATTCGAATCAACAAAAATAAATCCATACTTACTAAGAAAAGATACCATGATTGGTATTGTTACTCCTGTTTCATATTCATAGCTCATTACATTTTTTAGCATGGGTACAATGATGGGGATATCTGGTACCTTAACTTTGGCCAAATATTGAGGCAATTGTTCTAAAGGCAAATCTTCAATTGTTCTAAACACACCTACCAAAAACAATTCCATTGCTAGTTTCAATAAATTTTTAGATTTGTTCATATAATCGGAAATTTCTTTATCTGACAGTTTCTCTTTAGGGTGGACAAAACTATGTGCAAAGAAAAGTTCAACAAATGGAGTAAATTTAGTTGTAAATCTTTGATGAAGTGCCGAAACTATTTCAACAGCTGATTGAACATCAGCATTCTTTGACACTTTGCCAAGCGATTCACATAAGGCTGATGAAATTTCAGTGAGATATTTTTCCAAAGAAACAGTTCTTATGCTATCTAAAATTGATTTTTCGTTTTCTTTGTTTATGGCAGATTTTAATCTTTTGATGAAAGCTGAATTTTTTTTAAGACTTGTATCCAACTTTCCGCTCGTAATGAACACATTGTCATCACCATTCCATGATCTAGTATTCAGTTGCAAAAGTTCGTTTCTTCTTTTTTCAAAATCTTCATTAGCTGACATAATCAATATCCAAACTAAACATGAATTCTACTGATCCAATAAATAACAATAGAGTGTAATGGTTACAACCTTATTGTTCCAGAATCCTATATATATTGAGGAAGCTCTGCAAAAAAAGATCAGCGAATTCCAGGTTGATGAAATTTTTATCAAGGCATCAATTCAGACAAAATGCTGTTCCGTATTGATTACACTAGTATTTTATAATAGTAGAGGGCCTCCTGTGAGTAATGTGAGTCTAATCACTATTGAAGCTTCATTGATATATAAAGTAATTAATATGTGATTACTATTTACAAAGTTTAGTACTAGATAGTGCTATGTTCTATATTCTTTCTCTTGAAAAAATTCTTCCTTTAGGCAAACCGTACATTTGTCTAATATTATCAACATTAAGATCCCACACACTTCTCCAAACATGTGCACCAACTGGGGTTAATTCATGTTGATCAACAAACTCTCTAATATTGAAGTTTTCTCTTTCCAAATTAACCAAATTTTTAGTGAGTTCTTTGGATTGTCTAAAGACCCAAACAGCAAACCTTTGCTTTCCTAGATTTTTTTCTGGAGTTGGTGGCAAATATTCACACATTAAGTAATCAGGATTCTGATCGAGTTTCTTGATATCAATTACCGAGTCTGTGTTTGAAAGCATCACATTCTTCAATGCATAATGCAATGTAGTTGTATATGTATCATTTTCAATGTCTGGCGTATCTGGATTAACAATCAAGATTGTGTATAGATCATCGATAGACTCTTTGAATTCGATGATTTCAAAAATTGGAGGTTTACTGGTCACCAGTGAAGAGAGAGTGACACCAGGTTCGACCCACGTGTCTACATTGTTATGAGGAAACTTCATCTTGACGTCAACTTGTGGATCTAAAGTTGGTAATGTATCAGGAATAATTGCCAATGTTTCTAACCTTTGCATTGTTAACATTCTTTTATAAGATTTCCAGTTCTTTTGAAGATAATGTCTGTAAACAGGTTGAGTTCTATCAACAGAGTTCAAGGCAAACAAGGAATTGTAGACAACCTCAGGGTTTTCAACTTCAGCTTTGATCAACAGCTCTTCTTTTAAATCTTTCAATTCGATTACTCTTGATGCATCGGATTCATTCTTGATACTTTCTTCAAGTTCTTTCACTTTACCATAAACTTCCTCACTTTTTGCTTCTAGTATCTGATAAGCAATTGGATATATGTTATCAAGTCCTTGTGGTGATACATATCTTCTCTTGTGAGCAAGAGCCTTCAATGAAACAGGTCCTTTTGGTAAATTTGGCGATAATACAGCATTTCTTAAATTAGGATTTTTAATAGTCAAACTAGGAGACCTTGTTGACAAATTGGACCAAATACCTCTGGATACAGTGGAAGTCATACTCAGTCTTGTTATACTGGGATAGTTTGTTCAAGATATAGTTCCAGAGAAACCTGATTACAGAATCATGTTTGAAAAATCAGTATTGGAGAAATCCATATTTTTCTTGGTGTCCAGGTGTTATCTTATACTTGCAAGTCTCCATCCGTGCACCACAATGGTGTCAGAGGAACTGCTGAGCCAACATATATACGAAAATATGACACATGAGCTTGGCATAACCGCCGCGGTTGCAAAATAATTGCCATATCGGGTAATTGTCAGTTGAGAAAAATGTGTCATAAGTGAACAGATTAGGTGAGTTTACTGTTGGAAGTTGAAAAAGAATGGCAAACTATGAGAGTGAATGAATGGTAGTTGAATATAAACTATTATACATATTGTAGAGTATTGTAAGACGTCATGTCTTCGAAACGACTAGCGCAACGAATTCTTGAACGGCTGTAATGGAATAAAATGGGTTGAGTTGGGATCAAACTGTTCAAAGTTGATTTGGGGGAATAAATCATCATCATCATCATCATTCTCTTCGGCGTGGTGATCATGTAAACTCTGGCTTGAATTGTTATTATCCACTGTAGCTTCTCGTGAAACACAGGTGGATGTTTTGATGTTGACTTCTTTTTGTGATTTGTAAGCTCTTCTAATAAGGCTACATTTTCGTCGTGTCATTTGAATGACATGAAATATATATTCATATATTATTAATAATTGATCTATTGGAAACATAGTTAATAATGTCGCATATTGCTTAGCTTAGTTGTAATTGGACTCAAAAGAAGATGATGCTTTTCAAAACTTGAAATCCTCAAAACACAGTTCGAATGAGTAATCTCGGTTATATTATTTTTGACGGTTGCAAATACTTATATCCGATGCGTCAAACTCAGAAGATAGAAACATCCATTATTGATTCAAAGCAATTCATATATAAAGGAAAGGAATTCTATATCTTTTCCAGTTTGATAGTGTATTTAAGCCGATATAGGAAAGAATGCCGTGCGTTTGAAAAGCAGGTACCGGAAATTCCAATTATGAAAAGCTTAAATATTTACTCTGCTTCAACACTTAGAGCACAAATCATGATATTTAGAGGAGATAAAGTATACAAAATGAAAGCTAAAACAGTCTGTATCTTGTATTGCACATTAAAATGCGAGCTGTTACGAAATTAGTTGATTTATTTATGATTTTCGTTTTTGCTATTAAAAAGACCACCGTTAAAATGTGTTCCATTCATTGAAACGGAATTATCAAGAAATGTGAGCTTTGATAGTTCGGACATCGTATTGGATGTACTGAGCAGCTGTGAGTTTGAAATGTTGGTATTATTCTGTTGTTGTACACCAGTGCCAGCACTGTTACCAGAATTATTAGTGTTTGAGTAGAAATTGAGTGTTGTTGGATCCTCAAGGTTCATCAATGAGTTACTCTGTGAAATATAGTTGGACAAATTCATCGACAAAAGGTCAATTTCGTTCATTGAACGTGATCTAGTTCTTTTATGTCCCCTGCCTTTGGAGTTGAATGAGTTCGGAGTACTTGTTTGTAAGGATGACGATAATGGAGGGTTAGATATGATTGAAGATGCTGAATTTTGCGAAATATTAGTGTAATCATCTATGGTAAATGATAAATGCTGTGGGAATATTGTACTATGATTATTGCCATTGAAGAAATGTTGCTGATGAGGGATTGAGCTCATTGAATTAGTCATATTAGGCTTTGAGCTAATATGAGAATTTAATTTCGAGAATGTATTTGAAGGATTTGGTGGTATGTATTCGGCAAATGAATTATGTATAGTTTTCTCCTGGAATGTTTTATTTTGGATTAAAGGAACACTATTATGCAATTTGGCATTTAAGTCTTGTTTCATTGGTATTTGATAAGCGTCATTTGTTAACTCATTGCTTGCAGCCCCTAAATCAATATTGAATGAGATTGGTTGTCTCAATTGGGTATTGAAATCCCAGATAAAAGAATGAATAGGTCCATTTGAAACCTTGAATTTAACAAAATCATCATTATTGTAGATAGTATGTGATATTTTTAAAGTGTCAAATTTTTTAAAAGTTATAGATCCATTATGGAAATCATTTAGCAAACTAGCCCAAAATTTGGCTTGAAAAGGTAAGATGAGTTTAACAATATTCAAATTGTCTGAATTGTTCAAGAGGTAGCCATTTATAGGATCGCATCTCTTTTGAATTAAATTTGAACCACTGTAAATTTTTGTTATTGATTTTAGTTGCAAATTGGAGTTAACTCTAACAGAATTGCTCAAAACTGTAGTAAGATCAATCAAAACATTTGAAAAAGATACCATTTGATCTGTATCAAGATTGATATTAATTTGAGGGTTTAAAATAATTGGCGTTTTTGTAAATGTTATGGCATGGTTGGGTGGTATACCATCAATACAAGATTGCATATTTGGATCTGAAGATTTTAAAGCAAGTAGAAATGAATTCTTTTCAACACATCGAGGGATATTTCTAAGATCAACAATAGATTTAAAGTTGGAATCATCATGGGAATGATGATAATCAACCAATGAACCGATTTTGATTATATCAATTGAAGCTGAAATTTTAGAGGTTGTATCGACACTTGGTTTGCGTTGTATTGGTGGAAATTGATGCGAAGACATTGATATTGAATTTCCGGTTGTTGAATTTATCACAGCATTGAGTTTTGATTGTCTTCTCTTATTGTAATGTTTTCTTCGTCTATGCGACTCTAAAAGTAAATCTTGAAATTGCGTTACAAATAAAGGATCATCAATGACTTTGAGAACATTTGTACCAAGTTTATTGTTTTTGATTTCAGCAAAAAGATCATTGATTACTCTTGGCTTAATATGTAAATCGAGTGATTTCAAATAGTTCGATAGATAATCTGCTCTCGGTTCAATTGTATCAGTTGTCATATTCGACAAAATTGAAGTATAGGTTTCCAATCCTTTCCGTAAAAGTTTTAGTATACGAGCTTTTTCAGTATAAGTTGCTATTGAATTTTCTGAAAGTTTCACTGAGGTTGATTTGATGACAGCAAATGTTGGAGGTTTATTAAATGACTGTTTCGTCTCTACCTTTTGTTTTGGAATAGGAGGAGTTGTGATTCTTTTGATTTCATTTAATACAGGCTGCGGTGAGTGCATCGATGGTGAATCCATTGGAATTGTTGGCGATGATGATAAATCGGCTGGCGCACGATCTTCATGTTTGATTTCCTTAGTCGAACTTTCTTCAGTTCTTTTATTATATTTACTTTCTGAAGAAGAACCAAGTTTGTTGAAACTGATTTCAATTTTACTATGATTTAGAAAGAACTCAGAATCAGATTTGTTTGAAGGAATATGGAACATTTTAGGGGATTCAATTTTTGATTCTAAGGGAGAGTTCAAATTTGGTAGGGATGATGTTTTGTTCGGATTTTGAGAAGGAAAGAACTGAGGTAGTGTTGTTGACGATGCCTCCAAAACTTGTAAAAGTTCGTTGTTGTTATCATTAGATGGTAGACTTATATTTAAGAATTGATCAAAAAAATCGGAGTCGTTGACACTACTTTCTCTGGTCTGATTAGTTACCGGAATCATATTTTTATTTATAGTTGAAGTAGCTGCAGTTGAAGTAGATGCAGAAAGAGATGTAGATGCATGAACAGAAGTGGAAACTGAATCTACAACCGTTGTTATTGATAATGCATTTGTTGAAGATGAAGGATCACCTTCTACGGTGTCGGTATGCATTTCTTGAAAGTTTCCGAAGGAATGAACTTGTCACAAAGATAAAATTTGAAAATAAAGCTGTCAAAAATCAGAGATATGTGTGAAATAAAGTGACTAAACGGTTCAAGGTGGTTAGTATATCCCTATGTGATGATACTCTTTTATTGTAATAGGGGGTACCGCGTGTTGTATAACAGTATTGTGTTGATCTCTGACAACCTGCGATAGATCAGACGCGCTTTAACAAAACCCCTGAGCAACTTAATATCTTTCATATTGCGGCTAACACCATTAAATTTTTCCCGATACTAGGCGTATCGTAGCCGAGCCGAGCGGACTTTGGCCAGCGGAGTGCAGTAGATTGGAAGAAGGTTCCGGAGAATTCTGAACCAGAATTCTGAACACCAGGATCAAATCAACCACGCCCTATCTATTATAAAGTTGTACTGGCCTGTCAAAAATCATCTCACAAGTACAACTGACACCACACTGATGTGTTATTATGTTTAAGAAGTATGTTCACTTTGTTTATCAAATTCTCCATTCAGCATCAGATAAATGTTATTAAGTAAACAGCTTCAACGTTATCCATTAACAGCAAATTCCATTATCACAGCCGTTCTATTTGGTGCAGGTGATCTTTTAGCACAACTGAACAATGTACAAAATTCAGGAGAGAACTGGGACTTCTCACAAACAGCGAGACAGTCATTCTATGGTGCATTAATAGCACCAATCAATAGGCGATGGGTTCAATTTCTAAGTACTATCAAACCTTTATCTTTGCGGGTTGTAACTGATCAAATACTTTATGCACCTGCAGGAGTAGCTGCTTACTTTACGGCGATGGCACTTCTTGAAGGTGATACATTTGATGGTGTTAAAAGTCGACTTCAAACAACATGGTGGTCAGCTGTGAAATCAAATTGGTTAGTATGGCCACTTGTTCAGACAGTAAATCTTGGCTATGTCCCCGTGGGATATCAAGTTGTTGTTTCTAGTTCTGTTGGTGTGCTATGGAACGGCTACCTTGCTCTTTGTAACTGGGAAGCTCGTAGACAAGAACATATAAATGACAATAAACTCAAAATGGCTGATCAGACTCGTTAGAGTATTCTAGATAATATAATGCCTCTTTATACACTAATGTATAACATCATAATATACTCATACTCTTAACTACTTACACCTACTTCTATTCCCTTTCCAAAACAAGCAGCTGAGCCCCCTCCAATTGCCCATTTTGCTTGTTAAGCATTAATCACTGAGGGGAAAAAACAGCCGCCGGCACTTGAACACCAGCCCCATATATAAAATTCTGGCTCAAATTGCACGCAATAATCAGCCCCGATCGACTTCGATTTGATTTTGCGGGAAACAGAGCGAATTGATGTATCAATTAATGATTCTTTGGTGTGAGAAGCTAGCTACTAGAGAGGGAGAGAGTTGCTTTCGAGAAGAAGCTGATTTCTGGGGAACCATATACACTGGTGGCATCGAACGCATTAAACGCTGTACACATACCAATCAATTTACTAAGATACCCTTGTTTGATCAATTTATCTACAACTTCATCTTGAAAGTCAATCTTCTCTCATCCAAACACAGCACAGCCCCAACTTTTTAGTTTGCCTTAAAGATGATGAAAGGTTTCAAACAACGTTTCAGATCTAAATCAAGTTCTAAAAAGGATAAGGAACAACAGTCAAACTCTTCTACGCATCAATCATCATCTAGTAATCTAACTTCAAATAACTCAAACAATTCTTCTCCATCTTCAAGTTCATCTTCATCCTCCTCAAATAGAAAAAAAGATAAGCATCATTCATCGAGTCATACTTCAAATCAAACAACTGCAAACTCAACAGAAAATGACTCGAAACTTTCTGCACCTCAGATGAATTCATCCACTTCACAAAACTCTCAAACGTCTCAATCATCCGGTTCTTCATTTGCCTCACATAAGGATGCTCACAATCCTAAAATCATATTGAATGATCAAACAAACAATGAACACACTCAATTGAATAATCAATTACAACCTCAAAGTGAAATTGATTTCTTGAAGTTTCATTCATCTCATTCTCCTTTTGATAAAGTCCCAAAAGATGATCTCGAACTAAAACCCAAAACCCCACAAAGACATTCATCTTCAAGATTCGAACCTTCACAAGATCAAAAACCTTTTGAGAAGTCACCCCCATTTGATGAAGTTGATCCACAATTTCATCTTGATCTATTTTTACAAAAAGTTGAACAATGTAAGATTATTTTCGACTTTATGGATCCAAGTTTTGATATTCAAGGTAAAGAATTGAAGAGAATTACATTACATGAATTAACTGTTTTTATTTCAACAAATAGAATCAATTTCACAGAAGAAATTTACAAAAATGTTGTAGAAATGTTCAAGATTAACATTTTTAGATCAATCCCACCACCGATGAATCCAATTGGTGATATTTATGACCCTGATGAAGATGAACCAGTTTATGAATTAAGTTGGTCCCATATGCAACTAGTTTATGAATTTTTTCTTAGATTTGTTGAATCTCCAGATTTCAATAATACATTAGCTAAACCTTATATTGATCAAAAGTTCATTTTAAAATTACTCGAACTTTTCGATTCTGAAGATAATAGGGAAAGAGATTGTTTGAAAACAACTTTACATAGAATTTATGGAAAATTCTTGAGTTTGAGATCTTTTATCAGAAAATCAATGAATAATATCTTTCTTACATTTGTTTATGAAACTGGCCATTTTAATGGTATTTCTGAATTATTGGAAATTCTGGGCTCAATAATCAATGGTTTTGCTTTACCATTAAAGGAGGAACATAAAATCTTTTTGATCAGAATATTATTACCTTTACACAAAGCGAGATCTTTGTCAATTTATCATCCGCAATTAGCTTATTGTATTCTTCAATTTTTAGAAAAAGATTCTACTTTAACTGAAGAAGTTATTATGGGCTTGTTAAGATACTGGCCGAAAATTAATTCACCAAAAGAACTGATGTTTCTCAACGAAATAGAAGATATCTTTGAAATTATTGATCCTATAGAGTTTCAAAAAATAGAAATACCTTTATTTGCTCAGTTATCAAAATGTATTTCATCACCTCATTTCCAAGTATCAGAAAAGGTACTATGCTTATTTAACAATGAGTATTTTGTTTCATTGGTTACTGAAAATGCAGAAAATATACTACCAATTATTTTCCCCTCAATGTACGAACTGGCTAAACCGGAACTGGACCTTCTTGAAAATATGAATATGTCAGATTCCAATATGGATTATGAAGAATCTTCCAATAATTGGAATAAAACAATTTCTACGATTGCTTATTCAGCTTTGAAAATCTTTATGGAATCTAATCCAATCATATATGATCGTTGTATCGTGCTTTATGAACAACAAATAAAAGAAGATAATGAACGTAAGCAACTTAGAAAGGATCATTGGGAAAAATTAGAAAGATATGTCAATAGTTTAAAAGAGGGAAATCTACAATCAGATGTTATAATCAAGTAAACTTTTGAATCTAAAGTTTTACTTCTTTTTTATAATTTATATATAATAGTATATAAATGCTTTAAAATAGCTCAGTTAGTATTTTTATATTCTCTAAGAATAACTGGAACTGATGATGGTGGCAATGCCCCGAATTCAGTTATGATTTTTTGGATATATTCAGGCGGCGTCAAATCATATAGAATATTTAAAATGTTCAAATTTTTGTATTGTTTCCAATTACTCAGATCATATTCATCATCAGTTTTATTCAACCTTTTTTCTTCTTCAACTTTCTTTTGTTGCTGTTGTTGTTGTTGCTTTGACGTCTTCTTATCATTTTCTTTCTCCAACTTTAATTTTTCATTTAGTTCATTCATATATTGTTGTAAACTGAAACCTGTCTTATTAAAAGGTTTAGTATTAATCAAATCATCCGAATCTCCTAACTCATTTAGAGTAACAGAGTCAAGCTGAACTTTATCACTGAATTTCAAACTTTCACAACATACTAAGACTGGTATGCTCTTATTATTTGCTGACATTGAAACTAAAGCTGTACCAACTCTTGAATACAATCTACCATTAGAAAGCATCGAGTGTGCACCAAGAAAGCAAAAGTCCATATTAGATTTTTCAAGAACTGAACTCAATGAATTTATTAAGTTATAATGTAACTTGATATTTGAGAATTCAGATAAGCTCTTAGCTAATTTTTTACCCTCAAATAACGGCTTACTATCAATAACGTAAAGTTCAAATTTCTTATCTTGTTTTTCAGAACAATATTTAAATAATTGGAACAATACACTAGAGTATCCAAAAGTTAAAATCTTTGAGTTGTTCGTGATATGACAGGAAGCATTTTCTACAATAACTTTGTCTGCAACTTCTATCTTTTCAAGTATAAATTTATCAATTTCCTCAATTAGAATCTTTTTGCTCTCATCTTCAGATGTGTTTATTGGTATAACTGAAATAGATTGTTTTAAAACCCTAATTGCATTACCCATAGAAATACTCAAAGGCCTTCCTGTTTTAAGATACTCGATTTGATGACTCAAATGACCAGTTAAATGTCTTTGTAAACTGGTCCCTTCAGGGGTTTTATAACTCTTAATCACTTCTTGAAATGCACGTAACATAGCAATACATCTTGCACTAGATCCCACAATTTTATATGTTGAGATTTTCAATGTTAGAGATAGTATAGAAGGATGTACAATATTTGCAATTTTAGGGGTACTTGAAATACGTTCTTCCCTTGTTTCTAAATGTCCAAACATTGTAGGTGTTTTCAAGTTAGGATCATGAATTTTTGCATCATTCAATTGTTTCTTGATATGTGTCACAGTTTTTGTCTGTTTGTCTTTAATGTTATTATTACTTTTATGATTAAGCTTGAAATCGGTTTGAGTAGACTGTTCACCATCCGATGTCGCCTTTGCAGCAGCACGCTTAGCAGCTTTTTCCTTTTTCTTCAATTCTTTGAGTTCCTTGTTAGAAAGCTTTTTCTCGCTCAGGATGTCATTTGCTTCAGTATTTGTAGCCGTCACCCTATGTGATTGGACTGGTATTTGATCTTGTTTCAATGTCAATGCTGGAATATTTTTACTTGTCTCATCAATAGTCTGATCTGTCATGGTTACAAAATAGATTCAGTGGTTTTGTGGTAAGTTTCTGTGGTCAGTTGTAGTTCGCCTTCTGTGAGTAATAAATATATACTTGCCAAAACAAATTGGAATTCAAGTTAACGTATAATCTAAAATAGTTAGCTTTCGAGGACTGCTTCGCCCGAGCTGGTGAAAAATTTTTGTGAGAAATTCGTGAAGATGTATTCAGAGACATAAGATTAAACAGTCTAAATTATTCACAATTTTTCCCTTTAATAATATTTAGACTCATTTAAATAACCAGACAACAAAGATGGACGAGGCAGAGAAAAATGTGGAAATGTGGAAAGTCAAGAAATTGATTAAATCCCTTCAACAAGCACGTGGTAATGGTACTTCGATCATTTCATTGGTTATACCACCTAAGGGACAAATTCCATTGATTCAAAAAATGTTAACCGAAGAATACGGTACTGCATCTAACATCAAATCCAGAGTGAATAGACTATCTGTTTTATCGGCTATTACTTCAACCCAACAAAAGTTGAAACAATTTACGAATGTCCCGAAAAATGGTTTAGTTGTTTATTGTGGTGAAGTTTTGACAGACGAAGGAAAAGAAAAAAAACTGACAATTGCCTTTGAGCCTTTCAAACCTATCAATACTTCTCTTTATTTATGTGATAACAAATTCCATGTTGAAGCGCTTGCTGAGTTATTGGAATCTGATGATAGATATGGATTCATTGTCATGGATGGTAACGGGGCTCTATTTGGTGCATTATCTGGTAATACCAGGGAGATTATACATAAATTTACAGTCGACTTACCGAAGAAGCATGGTAGAGGTGGTCAATCCGCATTACGTTTCTCTAGATTGAGGGACGAAAAGAGACATAATTATGTTAGAAAAGTTGCCGAGACTGCAGTTCAATGTTTCATTACAAATGATAAGGTTAACGTTCAGGGTTTAGTTTTGGCAGGTTCTGCAGATTTCAAAACTGAATTATCCAAATCTGAAATGTTTGATCTAAGATTACAACAAAAAATTATCAAAATTGTTGATATCTCTTATGGTGGTGAGAATGGTTTCAATCAAGCCATTGAATTATCTGTAGAAGCCCTATCAAGTGTTAAGTTTATTCAAGAAAAGAAATTGATCACTCAATATTTTGATGAAATCTCAATGGATACAGGAAAATTTTGTTATGGTATTGACGATACTTTAAAAGCATTAGATTTAGGTGCATGTGAAACAATTATTGTTTGGGAAGGTTTAGAAGAAGTCAGATACACACTAAAAAACAGCGAAGGTGATGAAATTATTAAGATTGTAAACCCAAATAAAAAAGGAGATGATTTACTTATTGACAAAGATGGATCTGAATTGGAAATTGTCTCTGATATGCCATTCCTTGAGTGGTTGGCTGAAAATTATAAGAACTATGGTGCTACGGTTGAGTTTGTCACGGATAGATCATCAGAAGGTGCACAATTCTGTAGAGGTTTTGGTGGTATTGGTGCTCTCTTGAGATATAAGGTCAACTTCGAACAGTTGATGTCAGATGATGATGATGAATTCTACTCAGATTCAGATTAAATAGTTATTATATAAGGTATACATATATAGCTAGTGGATTAAAGGTTCTGTTTTCAACTGGCTGCTTTGAAACAAGTTTCAAGCAAAATGCTTCAACTTCTAATTTTCTTCGTTTTCTTCTTATCTTTTAACTCTTCTAATGCATCTTTTTGTAGATAGCTAACAACGTTACCTTTACTTTCATTTTTTAGTAATAGTTGAGCGATATTGTTAATACCCCCTGCAATGTAAGATCTCCGTCCAGTTTTCCTGATTTGCTTTTTCAACTCCTCTCTTAACTGAGCTTTCAGTATCTTAATATTATGCTTATCCAACGTCTTACCTTCCTTCCTCTTACGGTCTCTTTTCAAAAAGTCATCTTCAAACTCGTCAATGTCATCAACCCCTAACTCTTCTGCAGCCTTGTCTAGCCAGCTTTGTTCCTTCTGAACACTTTGAGAAGCAACCTCTGCTTGTGCAATTTTCGCTGCAAGATCCAATCTATACTTTAATTGATCAAGCATATCTGAATCAACTTCAATAGCACGTAAATCCTCAACCTTTGAGTTATTTGTCAAAACACTTCTCAATTTACGCAAAGGTCCCGAAGCCTCTTGAGGAGAGCAAAGAGCAACAGAAACACCCTCGTTTCCGGCTCTTGCAGTTCTACCAGATCTATGCACATAAGTATCAGCAGTCCTCGGAAGATGATAATGAACAACATGCTGGATACCATCAATGTCTAAACCGCGGGCAGCGACATCCGAGGCAATCAAAACAGACGCAATTTTATCCTTTTTAGTAGTTTCACAATTTCGTTTAAACCTTTCAATAGCTCTCAAACGTTGCTTTTGAACCATAGAAGAATGAATTGAAACAGTAGGTATCCCCAAGTTCATCAATGTTGGTGCAAGTCTCTTAACAGAATCAATAGAGTTGGTGAAAACTAAGGTCGTTCCGGGAAAAATAGACAAGAAATAATATAGCATCAAATCACGCTCCATTGGAGAACAAGGAATCATAGCTTCAACAATTTTGTTAGCAACCATCTCTGTTGGATTGGCATCAATGTACTGGGGTTGGCCCTTAAATCTAAGTTTCTTACCTAGAATTTCTAAAACTTCTTTTATCTCTGTGTCATCATCATCATTTCTCCGCTTTTTTGGGTTTGCTTTATTACTCGACAGTTTACCAAAAAGATCTCTCGAAAACGTAGCAGAAAAGACCAAAGATTGCCATTTTCTTCCAAAGTATGGTAGTTCTTTTGGTCTATAATTTTGCAGAATCTCAAGTATTTTCTTCATCTCATCAAATTGCCCATCTTGTAACATTCTATCTGCTTCATCTAATACTAAGATATCTATAGCAGCAAGTTGTTCGGCTAAATCTTTAGATTTTTCAAGAATTTCTAGGCATCTTCCTGGTGTTGCCACCAGAACTTTGGGACCATATGAGAGAAGACGTTCTTGCTTTTGAATGGACAATCCACCAGTCAGTGACATGACTGTTTTGTCACTGAATGGACTGTACTTGAACAAACGGCGTAAATGATCAGTAACTTGTGTGGCAAGTTCACGAGTCGGAGTAAAAATCAACGCTGTGGGATGTTTTTGATACTTTGTAGGTAATCTTTTGGAGCTTTCCAGTTCTATCAAAGATTTTTCAAGTATAGGGATACCATAAGCCAATGTTTTACCAGAACCAGTAATTGCTTTACCTATAACATCTTTACCTTGAAGAGAGATAGGAATTGAGCTTTTTTGAATCTCAGTAGGTTTTGTGAAACCTAACTCGTTCAAAGCAGTTAAAGTAGGTGCCGATAAATTCAGCTCTTCCCAATCAGGTAAATCAGCTTCTTCTTCAGGTAGATGGACTTCGAAAGCCTTCGAAAAGGTGTTAGTCGTTAAAGAGTTTTCAACTGGTGCTTTCACTTTCTGTCCATCGGACTTTTTTGATTCCCCCTTATGCATTTCAGGTATGACTGGTATATTCAATTCATCATCTTCATCCTTTGACTCAATCAATTTAGTGATACCTTCCACTTTGTTGCCAGAAGAGGTAGTGTTTCGTCCGTTTCTTTCAGGGAAGGCCTGCTTGGTGGAAGATATATCAGTGTGGTGCTTTACTGTCTTGTCTTTTTCACCAACAGTCAATCTATTGATCTTATCATTATCATCATCACCCTCATCATCATCATCATCATCTTCGCCATCCTCTCCATTCTCCTCCTCCTCCTCATCATCATTCCCAGCATCACTATTCCCAGCATCACTAATCAAATCAGTCAAGTTTTCTTTGTCAGATGTACTGATGTCTACTTCAAAATGACCATCAGGGATACAGTTTTCTTTTTTCTCTGCTTCTTTCCGAGTAATTTTGTTATCCTTGTTTGTAGTAAGAAACTTTACAGTACCGTTGACAACCTTGACATCAACATTTTCAATCTCCTCTAATCCATAGAATCCTTCAAAATCATCCAATGTGTCGGGAATCTCCACTGGCTTCCAATTGAGTTCACTTGCATTCACTTCGAGGAGAGGACGTTCCTTATTTTGATCATCTTTTACCTTTGAGGTTTTACTTTTCTTTTTTCTCAACAAAGCTTTTCGTTTGAGTATTTGAGTCTTTTGAAATTCACTGACCATATTGTTCTCAAGCTTGCTTGAAAAGAAAACATAAAAATGTGTGATTGTGATCTGCTCTGAAAATTTATTAAAAAGTTTTCAGGGCACGATTTACTCAAGAAATAAATTTTGGCGCTTCAATTGATGCAAAGGACCATGTGCATGTTCATAATTTGAAGAAACGCCGTACAAACGAGTATTGATCTGCTAGGTTTCGTTAAGGAATGGCAAAGAAAGCTTCCAAAAGAAGTTCACTGATATCAAAGCGATCTGTCTTAGGTGATAATTTCATAAAGAAAGTTCCCAAGACGCTGAAACCACTGCGTGCTCGCCAGCTCATTCGCAGATTTCATGTTCTATCAAAATACAAAAGTACAATACTGGAGCAGTTGAAGACTCGCCTTGATTGGGATGAAGACAATCAAGGTGCACTAGAGGATAACTATAAAAGTTACATCAAACATGACCCTTTTCTGAATGAATTATATTGTCAGGAGTGGGATTCACGATGGAAGAATTTGGTAATCAACAAAACCCCCGAATCTGTTATTGATCCAAATAATAACGACAAAATATCTAATGACCTTTCACTTAAAGATATTGTTAAAGTTCTAGCAAAATTAGATGCTGAAATTACGAAACGAGGTGGTATTGAAGCGTATCAAACAGCCAGTACATTAGGACAAGATCGAAAAAGGGGAGGTGACTCAAGTAAACTTCTTGTGAAGTGGATACGAGAGACCAACTGGAATCATTTGAATGCAACTGCTCTCGAAATTGGCTGTCTTTCTTCTGAAAATGAGATTACGACATCAAAACTATTCAAACATATCACTCGTATAGACCTACATAGTCAGGAACCTGGAACTATCATAAAGCAGGACTTTTTGAAAATGCCTGAACCTAAAAGTACAGCAGAGAGATTCAATCTGGTGAGTTGCTCTTTAGTTTTGAATTTTGTCCCTACTCCTGAGAAAAGGGGAGAGATGCTATGTAGGATCTGCCGCTTTTTGAAAGAACCGACATTAGATGGAAAAAGCTTACTTTTTGTGGTATTGCCATTGCCGTGCGTGGAGAACTCTAGATACTGTGATCTGCCACTCATTACTCTTGTATTCTCAAAACTGGGTTTCAAGCAACTAAAATTTCGTAAAACTTCAAAATTAGCTTACTGGCTTTTGGAGTGGCATGGTAGTAAAAGCATTGACAAAAAATTTATTTTGAAAAAGAAGGAAATACGTGCCGGAAAGGATCGTAACAATTTCTCCATTGTAATTAAGTAAGTATTATTTGTTTTTGGAAATAATCTCAAAAAACGCCAAGTCAGTGAAGGCATTAGACCATGGTCTATCCGAGTTATTTCCCTCAGATACTTCTATGAAGTTTACATTTGCAAAGTACGCAGATTCAAAATCATAATGAACTGTTTTTGGAACGTATTCTGTTCGTTTTGAAATCTTCTTTTTTCTTGAGACTATTTGAAAATCAGATGTTTGATTCTCTTCTTTCAGTTTGTTTTTGAGCTCGCTTTGTATGAGCTTTACAATTCTTGCACAATTAGGATACAGCTCGAAGTATTTTGTGTCAGTGAACTTGAATGTATAAACTAAAAGATTATTACTAAAAATGTAACGAGGCTTATTGTTTGTGATGATATTCTCCAAAGCAACAATGGGGAAGTGGGGCATGAAATATAGTGTATCTTCAGTACGTAATGGCTCTTTTTCATCAACTATGTAATTAAACTCATTTTTCAAAAATGATGTCTCCTCATCTGTGAACACAGGGTCCCAAAGTGTAACCCTGATCTCTGAATTATGATGAGTCTTCTCTAAATGGTTTTTAATCAATGAAATGAAACATAACTGATACATGGCTTGCGATGAAACAGTTATTGATCCCAACCCCAAACATCGAATTGATGATACAGTAGCAGTATCAAGTATTCTAGTGCTGTCATTAATCAATTTTGAGTTTTCTAGCTTTTTGAGCTTATTTTCATATTCCCTGGCTAAAGAAGTGACCATTATTGAGGAAAAAACAGCTGGTTTGAGTCAAAAGCTTGTTGTAGTATATATTATTAAAAATCTGGAATTTAGATGGAAACTCGCAGTTATTCATATCCCGAATCAGGAGTACTGCAAAAAGAAAGATGGCAAACAAACCAGCATCAATTTAGTGTGACCATTCTCTTCAAATAGTCTAAGAAGATGCCATTATTTTTTGTTCATAGAAATCTAGAATCAAGGACTATTCAGACAATTTTTGCTAGTTCATGATTGGTCAAAGTTTTAATTGCGGTGAGGGGATTACAAATTAAGTCGATTCAATGATTGAAGTATTTCAACATACCTACCATGAGTAAATCATCGTCAAGAACATTTACCAATTAGCCACTATATATCTATATATAACTGGGCCAAATTTTTAACAATAAGCTGACAAAGTTGAATTATGGAGAGATCGTCAAGCTCTGAAATTTTCATCGATCGATAGCTTAGCGAGCAACAAATTTTTCAACTTTTTCAAGTTGCACCATGTTACCACGCTTTTGATTATGGTGGTTTTTAGTCGAACTTTATCAAAGTTTTATATAAGTATCATTTTGTTCATCCATTAAAAAGATCGAAATGTCACATCTAGTTTATATACCTAACGTTTTTGATCATGATTCCAACCTTCCAATACCAAACGTCACTTTGAAGAATAACACTGTGAAAATAGGTTCAAGAAAATCAGTTTTAGCGGTCAAGCAATCCGTAATTGTTTCTGAAACTATTCAAAAATACTATCCTAACCTTAAATCAACGATTACAAAAGTTTCCACCTTGGGTGATCAAGTTCAAAATAGACCACTATACTCATTTGGAGGAAAAGCTTTATGGACGAAGGAACTAGAGATTCTACTTTTAGAGGATGTTGGCGAGTTTGAACAAATTGATTTGATTGCACATTCGTTGAAAGATATGCCCACCGTTTTACCAGATGAATTTGAATTGGGTTGTATTATCAACAGAGAAGGTATGCCATTGAACAATTAGCTTACAATAAAGAGCATGTATTTAATACGCAAATAGAATACTAACATTTTTTTGTACAGATCCAAGAGATGCCCTTGTTATGAAAGCAAATTCGGTTTATAAATCACTTGCCGAGTTGCCACCTGGAAGTGTTGTTGGTACATCATCTGTTCGTAGATCAGCACAAATTCAAAGAAATTACCCAAATCTTGTTTTCAAGTCAGTGCGAGGAAACATTCATACCAGACTGAACAAACTAGATGCAGATGATTCAGAATATGCGTGTATCATACTTGCAGCAGCTGGACTTATTCGTTGTAACTTTGAGCATAGAATCACAAAATATCTCAACAGCGATGAAATGTATCATGCAGTTGGTCAAGGTGCTATTGGTATTGAAATTAAGAAGAACAATGACCAAATGAGACTTTTATGTAGTGTTATTGGATGTCGTGAAACAACCTGGAAGTGTGTTGCTGAAAGAAGTTTATTGAGAACCTTGGAAGGAGGATGTTCAGTTCCCGTAGGTGTATGGACCACATTGAAAGATAATGTTCTACAATTAAAAGCAATAGTTTTAAGCGTCGATGGTAGTCAAAGTGTAGAGGATGTCCTTGAGAAAGAAATAACTTGCCCACAAGATGCACTCGATTTAGGATATGAACTTGCACAGAAGTTGATAAGTAAAGGCGCCAAAGAAATTTTAGACCAAATTAACTTTGACAAAGTTAAAGAGATCAAAGAAGCTGGTCTCACAATCGAAAACTAATTACATTATTTCATGTACATATAAATATATATTTAAGCTGTAATATTTGCTTGCCATTACTCCATGTGTTATGCTGCTGACGAGCAACTATATAATGAAAACACCATTTACAGTAGTATTGATTGATTAGGTTTATCCGTTTTGCTTATCAAAGATAACATAACATCAATGTTTGAAATGGCATATTGAATTGCCGCAAGAGTACTATTTGGTTGATGGAGAGAATATAATTACTATGCTAGTTGTAATGAATAATTTCAGACGGCCCTCTTTGAATTTTTGTTAACTTCGATCATCATTGATTCCGTAAAAACAAAGTTGATGAACTTTACACTAAAGTTTTATCAAGACCAAATTTTCTCAGAATCTGACAATAACAATAATTCACGTATACAAGGTAGCGATACTGTCGCCAAGGTTTACTGTACTAACGAACCCATCAACAGAGGAAATAAATAATGTCTTACCACTGCTTGCCCAGGCAACATCTGTGAGATTAGCATAGTGTAATCCCGTTACGATGGCAATGGCACCTTTGCTTTGTGTATCATATAAAACAATCGAATCCTGAGTCACAACAGCAAAAATTAGACGATAAGGGAACGCAAATACAGGTTCTATATCTTCTCGCAGTTTATACTTTATCGGACTAAATCGTACAGCAATAGCTGGTTTACGTAGACCAGGCAAATGTGCAATAGGCCCACGATGATTCATAATCCCTGCTCTTGTATAAACCCACACTGTATTTCTCTCTTGACCTTGTTCATTCTTGTGTATCCCACTGGTTGATACTAGTAAAGCTCCGTCTGGTGAAAATGTAAGTCGACGAAAAAATGAGGGAAGTGTTTCATTGTGGTACAAATGTTGCTGTCGTTGATTTGTAGCTGATAAAGTATTTGAACCTACTTTAAGTGGTGTTCCAATTGTTGATTCGGTATTCATATTGGCTGGTGATTGTATTATTTCATCTGATAGACTCTCATGGGTTGTTACTTCACTCTTGATACTTTTGTACATTGCATTCGGTCCTATTGTCAATGCGCTGTCGTCGTTATATGATACTTGATAAAAGTGAACACTTCGATCTGCACTTTGTGAACAAATGAACTCACCAAGAGGATCCCAAGTGACACCTTGAACATAATGATTATGTTCCGCTATTTGTTGCACTAAAGCTCCAGTTGAAATGTTAAATATACGTATAACATTGTCCATTAATCCACAGCAAATGTATTTTGAATCAGGCGACCAAGAAATGTCGTATATTTCACTCATGTTACTGGAATAGCAAACAATCTTTGTCGACCAACTTTCTTTGATATCATCTTCCACATCTACTCCAAAATCACGTACAATTTGCTCATTTTTCTCCCATATCATAATTGATCCATCATCTGAAGCTGTTGCTAAAAGATCCCCAGTATTATTGAACCTGACACAATTAACAGCTTGTGTATGTTTAGTGATTGTACTTAGATACTCTACTCCAGTTACTTCCCCGATTTCATTTCTAACAATATTCCAAACACGTGCATTGTTATCACCACCGCCAGTTACCAATCTTTCCAAATGTTGTCCATTTTGAGATTGACAAGACGAATCAGGTTGCGTGCATAAACTATAAATTGCAGCCCCACCTTCATGCCAATGCAAAGCCAAAGTTTTCGCAGTTATAGTGCTAACGCTGCTTAATTCTTCCATCGTCATAGTGATAGTCACAAATTTGGAAATATATCAAGATTTATCTATTGACGCCAAAGATATAAAGTGAGCTTAAATTATTCTTTCAAACTCAAATTATGGCGAGCTTCACTAAAATTTAACGCGTAACGTTTTAAAGCAAGCAAATTTAAGCTTAAACACGTAATTTATAGTGTTCCATACTGTGGACACTCTATTATTTTGTAGATTTAAAAATACAAACTATTACCCATATACATATACTAGCGCCTTTATATACAATCAGATTTATTTTATAAATTAAAAAACCTTAGAAGTTTGCTTCCGCTTCTACTGTTCGATTTTGAGGTGTTCTTTGACTCAGCATGTTCAACATTGCTGGAATTTTTGGAAACATGTGTTGCCTTCAAAAGCGAGCCCTGAATATTTTCTGCATTTGAATCATCAGCAATGATATGTTCCAATCCAGTAACAGCATCTGTATATACTTCTTCTTGTGCAACTATATTTACATGAGCATTTGATGGCAATGGTTCATCACCAGATGACTCGGTGGTTGCTGCTGTATCAGCTAGCGGTACTTCAACAGGAATATCAACATGAGAAACAACCTCATGTTGAATGATTTGATGTTCGGGGATAGTTTCCATATTTTCAACTGCTATTGGGCCATCTGCAACTGCGACCCGCTCTTCCCTCACCACAGTCGCTTCAGAGGGGAGGTTTTCATCCGAAAATGGCTTTGCCTGTTTCACTTGCATGATTAAGTCAGCAGTATCATTTTGCTTTTCAACTTTACCAAAAGAAAATAACTTCTTTTTAGATGTTGAAGATGTTGACCTAGAAGAATCTTGAGATACAACTGATGAACTTTTTTTATGTTGTTTTGGAGATGGTTCCTTCTTTTTGCCCAACCTAAAAATACCAAACTTACTTTTCTTAGGCGATGTTTCCAGGTTTGACATAACACTTGATTTGTGCTTTTCGCTTTGTTGTCGTGGTTGTTGTTGTTGCAACTCAGATTCAACAGCAGGGTCAATTGGCATTCTATTCACCAAATTTTCAATGTCTTCACTGATTTTTTCAGTAATAGGATTGTTGGTATCAGCAATTGCACGACGCTCTTCCTCCCATTTCTTTCTCTGTGCTTTTTGTTCGTTTTTGAAGAATTTTTTCTTACTTGAATCTTGGCGTTCATTTCTTTTAGCAGACTTTACATCTTTAGAATCACGTAAGGAATGTAATTTGAATCCTAAACCTGATGCATTTGAGGTATATTGTTCACCAGGATGGGAAGATTGATAAGTCCCGGACGTTGTCTGGACATTATTTAGAGTATTTTGTAAAGTTGCGGCATCGACATCTTCTTTCAAAGGAGGCTGAACGTAGATTTGATTCAACCGATCTCCATACACTTTCTTCTCTGCTGCTTTCATAGCCATAGCATAAATTTCTTCTTGTGTATGTTCAGGATTTCTAGTTACGGGTTGGGATAGACGAGGTGTTTGTTTGTCTTGTTTTACATAGTTTTGGGATAAACGATGTTGTGAATCTCCATAGTTTGATGAGCTAACTGAGGAGCTACTATTTTTCAAGGCAGATTTCAGTTTTCTGGGCGTTTGTTGGGAAATAAAGGAGTCTACATCTTGTTGTGATTGAAGATTTCTCTGTTGATTATTTATAGTTCTTAGATTTTCCCGATGAGATGAAGGTGGAGTAGGAATTGATGTGACACGGGTTTCAGCCAAGTCCCTATAGCTATGATGTGAGGGTGGATCATTAATATTTAACATCGCTGGTGGATCTGGAAGTATAATTTCTTGTGCTTCTTCAAAGTGATCCTCTGTGGAGTTCAATGTAGAGTTAGTCGCGTTTACATGAAGCTGCGGCTTCTGAGAACCTGTGAATCCCGCAAAAGGTGAACCCAATGCTTCCCTACTAATATTTGTTCCTTCATTACTATATTTAGCATCGATGGTTTCAGTACTTTTACTTGTATCATACACCTCTGTCACCTCTTGAATTTGAGAAAGACGTTTGTTGGCTTTTTCCTCAAACAAATCAGAAGGTGAAGTTGGAACATTCTCAAAAGTATTTAAAGTTGACAATCTTTGATCAGAGATTATCGTGGCGTCTATAACATCCGTTTCCATCATTTGTACTCTATTAGGACTGTTAACATAATTGGAGTTGTTGACATGAAAGCTAGTTTCGGTTTTCCCCTGCAATGGGGATATAACAGGTGTTGACTGTGATTTATTTGTGTTTGGTGAATTCATTTGGTTGTTTCTGAGATGATCGTAATTTTGCAACTGTCTCTGTCTTGGTGACTGGTGATGATTAGAAAGGTGAGAGTTCATTCCGAGAGCAGCGGCAGCAGCATTAGCCGCTAATGCAGCAGTATTTTGAGATACATGATGTTTCTCTATCAAATTTCCACCTTCATATGTATCGCCAAACTCATTGAAGTCCCCATGGGATGTCCTTACTTCTTCATCGAAATTTGCAAACTCATCCTCCATTTCTGCCAACTCTTCCAATTCTGTATCCTCATCAATTACATCTGATGGTTGAATCACGGTAGTTCTCACAATTTTCATATCACCTCTTTGTTCAATCGTTGTAGTAGTAATTGACCTTGTACGACCATCCATATCAGTTTCCTTAGTTGTTTTGATTATCTTTGTATGTGTCATGTTGGAAGTAAGGGAGTTATTTCTAGAATTACTCAATGAGTTAGCCTTTTGTGACATTTGCTTGTTGTTATAAGGAGTACGTGATTTTGTATTTAATGAATTAGTCCTCGAAATTGTTCTGGGATTTATTGAGCTACTATTGATAGACGAAGATCTAGAAAATGCATGAGTAGAATTTCTATGTTGATTAGATAAAGCACTGGAGCGCATGGACAATGACATTGTTCTCGGTTGACTGTCATAATTTCGCAGATTTCTACTACTCAAAGACATCGTTCTTTGTGGTGGTTGTTGTTGCGAATGACGATAGTATGTCGTTGGATGTAAGCCTGTGGAACTAATATTTTGAGCATATCTCTGCTCGGTTGCACTTATACCACTCATTGAATGGGTAGGAATTCCGTGGTTATACCTGTGATTATCATTCTAAAGTAAGTTATGTTAGTATCTTATGTATGTTCGTTCATGGATAGGTGATAGTAAAAAAACATACCCTCCCGGATGGGCCTTTCGTGAAAAAGTCTTTGAAACCCATTGTTGATATGAATTGCAAAAGTAGTCTTGAAAAAGATGGATATAACTCCTAAAAGTGAAATAAGAATGGAGTGTAAAAGAAACCTTTGTTAGTTCTGTCCCTGGGTGATGGCACAAATATTATCTGCCATCAGACAATGCAGGCAGACAGCAGCTAATCCGGGAGTGGCAGAAAACAAAACAATCTAAAAGGTGGTGCACGGGGGAGCTATAAAAGTCACGTGAGAGAGCTCCCGAACAGCGTTTACACGGGAAGGATACAAGCAATCAACTCAAATCAGCTGCGATGTATATATACGAATATAAAACAGTAGTATATATGGTACATAAATGTAGAGAACCGTCATTTAGTCATCAAGGTCTAGCCCTGCTATAGAGTAAGCGAGACCTAATGATGATTTTGCGGACGATGTTGGAGGAGTCGCAGTAACTAGGGGAGCAGTTGCTGAATTCAACGTACTGCCTGCAGTCTTCGTATTCGTAATGTTTGCCAACTCCGATGGTGATATCGTAACATTCCTAGTTTTCTTCAAATCAGAAATATTCACATTACGAGGAGCACGACCACTTCTCAAGCTGTAACCACTTCTAATGCTGCGTCCACCATTACCATTAACACTTGATGGAATCCGGAAACTAAAATCAACATCACCTGTAGAGCTTGTTTCAGTTCTATTGAAAATACTGCTTGTTGAACTTTCAGCTCCATTTGCTGAGTTTGGGATTCCATTCAGAGTCATATTTCCATCTACAATTGGGAATGATGTGATGCTGGTATTTGCTGACATAATAAGCAAACTATTAAGACGTTTTGGTGGTTGTGGTATTACTGAAGGATGTGAGTGGTACCTATCAATCTTTCCATACCATTTTGCCAGTACTTTGATATTCAGTATAACTGATTCTAATTCACGAAAGGTTAGAATGCCCGAACTAGGGGATGAGGTAGGTTGATAATTGATGTATACTGGCCATTTCCCTTGTACTTGTGAATATGCTATCTTTGCATCTGCCAGCTCAGCTAAAGGCTTTGCTTCTTCTCCGATTTCTGATGCAGATAGTCCTACAATCAGAAGGGATAACGAATATTGTATTTTATCAACATTCTCCAACCATTTTGATGCGTATTTCATAAAATTTATAACAAAGTTAATTTTAAAAGACTTTGTCATTGATGATGTAGTTACAGCAATCTGTGCAACAAGTTCAGGTCTTAAATTTTCGGAGTCAAGTATGCGGTCGATAGTTTCAAAATATAAGCACAAACCGTTTTCAGCTTCATTGGTGATACATTGTTCGATGTTTGGTTCAGACATATTAGTTGCATGTTCCTTGTAGAAATCACAAATCAAAATCAACCATATTGTTTGAATCTGCTGATGTGATTGTGGAAAGTTCTCAAACATGAAAACAGAATAAAGGTAGTTGAACACAGAAATGGGAAATGGTGACCTTTTCAAATTAATGCCCGGTTTCTCACTTACATTTAGAATATCACGAACGTTGTCAGCCAAAATTTCAGAGAAAAGAGTAAATTGCTTTTCGTTTAAAGATCTTGCACTATTTGTACACTCAAAATAATATTGAGAGAAAATAGTCTTCAACATGTCATTAATCTGATTGTTATAATAAACTCTATTTGCAAGATTTCTAACTAACTCAAAATAAGCATCCTTCAAAATACTTGTCTCATTATATTCCACCATCTCCTTTTGAAAGATGATTACTTTGTTTAAAATTTCAAGAACAGGCAAACCTACAAAATGAATAACATGTGAGCTTAGCACATTTGATGCAACTTTTATTAAGAAGACTAAAGTTTCAATGGCATGCTGTTTTACGAGCTTTTCCATTTCAATAGATACCTGAATCATGACACGATGCCTCATTTCAATATGTGTACTTTTTATGCTTATGATTAATATATTACTGGCCCAACGATAATCTCTCTTTTTTGCTAAATACGAAATAACATTTTTTGTCGATTCATCAACTTGACGCTTCGATGTAGTATCAAAAAATGATCTAAGCGATCTCATTGCCAAATCTTCTATATCACTTCCAAATTTTTCATCAGTATGTGCTGATGTTGCGGTTGTCAATTTGACAAGAGATAAATCCGCAGCATTATGACTCAATGTATCCATAATAATATGTATTGCAGTTTTGTTAAGATTAACATTACCCAAATGAGGATATGATGCATCTATACGATCAGCAAAAGCTAATGCAGTTGATAGTGAAATAGTTAGCCATTCTGTTGAATTGAATGTAGCACAATTTAAGAATTTTTGAATTAAACCTAGGAACTTTTTCAAAAGCGATATATCAGATGATAGTACTTGCCTTTGTATTGGTTGCAAATATTCACAGTATGTAATGAAAACTTCATTTGCAAGTTGGGATGTTGATAAATCTTTTAGGTCAATTATATCAGTTATAATAGTTATCACATAGGGAGTGATAAATCCCAAATCTTCAGAACATTTCACTATTAACTCATGTAGTATGTATAAAGTAACTTTTAGATGACCTACTCTTTTATGTGAGATATCTGATCTGGTTTTTTTTAATAGAAAGTTTCCAACCTTCTCCAACTTAGTACGCCTGGAAGATGCATAAAAGATAAGATAACTTAATTCAGCTTGATTAGGTTTAGTTTCAGCAATACTCAGTTTAGGAGATGGATAACATTGCAAAATGAGCTTCTGGTGCTTCGGCCTAAAGACAGATTGAATCATCATGTACTTGGCAAATAGCAATCCAATTGAATAAAATACAACGTGCACGTTATATTGATGTTGCACCTAAACTTTTAGTTCGGTCACAACGTGTCTGCACAATACCTCCACTGAAATAACTTCAATTTGAATTTGTTGCTCGGTCTGATAATCGAGGAAAATTAAACATTCATTCTGTTTCAATATATTTTATAATAATTATACGTTAGGACCGGAAAAAATATTTCCGGTCCCTTTTTTAAGCAAGCTTCATCATTTAGGCAATATGGCACCTATCAGAGTCAATGATGGGTTATGGACTAATGTTGAAGATGAAATCTTGAAAGCTGCAATTGCTAAATATGGACTGAATCAATGGTCAAGAGTTTCGTCCTTACTAACAAGAAAAAATGCAACGCAATGCAAATTAAGGTGGCAAGAATGGTTAGATCCTAGAATTAAGAAGCATGATTGGAGTGTTGATGAGGATAAACAGCTCTTGAATTTAGCCAATTTGAGACCGAACCAATGGAGTTCTATTGCGCTAATTTTGAATCGTACAGCTAATCAATGTATAGAGAGATATCAAGAGCTATTGACGGATCATACATCTTTAGAGAATATACTCGATCCAAATGATAAAACCCTCACGTCTAAGCTTCTTTTAACAGGAAATATTGAAAATGCAGGCTTAAATAAAGCGACAAGTCATCTTGAAAGTACTGGGGTGAATCACGAGTCCATGCCATCTAGACCAGATGACGCGGAGTTGAATGAAGATGAGAGGGAAATGATAATGGAAGCCAAAGCAAGACTAGCCAATACACAAGGCAAAAAAGCAAAGAGAAAGGCCAGGGAAAAGATTTTGGAAGAAAGTAAACATATTGCCGAGCTTCTTCGTCGCCGGGAACTCAAAAAGGTAGGACTAGGTTCCAAAATGAAGTTCAAAAAGAAATATGGTAACCAGATGGACTACACAGCTGATATTGCCTTTGAAAGGCGACCCCAAAGTGGACCCTTTGATACAGAATCCGAACTTTCTCGGAATCAGATAGAAACTGACAGTTATAGCAAAAGTGTCAATGTTAAGGGTACCTTCAACCAAGAGATTGAAGCTTTAAAAAGGAAAGAAAAGAAGCGTCAACAACAGAATAAGAAATATGATGAAATATCAGAAAGTAGAATTAAAAGAGGTTACGACGAAATGAATCCGAATGAGAACTATACCAATGAGTTATCCAAACGTCGCAAATTTACCTTTTCTGATGATTTTGCAACTGCAGATGTTGACAAATTGATTGAAAGTACTGTTCAAAGTATCAAAGATAAAAACACGGGGAAATCACTGGTTTTTTCTTGGAAAAATCTTGAAGATGTTAATAAAGAACCAAGTGAGAAGAAACTCGCAAAAGAAGATACGAGAAAGGAAAAGGAAGAGCGGAAACATTTATTGGATGTACTTCAGACACTTGCTGACCCTGAAGATGACTTTGATGTAGAAATGTTTGATTTGGATAATAAACAACCGACTATAAGTATCACCAAATCCAAGGTGAAACCAGAACGGCGATTGATAGATAAAACAGAGAAAAAACGGAGAGACAGAGCCAAACTCGATCAACTAAAGCAAAAGTTGGACGAACTTGAAGTACCTCAGAGTGTGAAAAGAGGGTTACCATTGATCAATACATTCAATCTCGCATACCCCACTCTCCATGAAATCGACAGCATGTTTTTGAAACTCACACAAGGGCAGCATAAGCAGTTTGACTCTGATAATATCTCGGACTTAGAAAGTACAATCAAGATATGGAGTGAAGTTGAAAATAGAATAGAGTCTTCCTTATCTGAAGTCAACAAGTATGATGCGCTAATTGCGAACAATCTACACACATTAAACTCAGATACAATTGTGAAAATGATTCGGTTCTACACAATGAAATCAAATCAAATGGAAAATGACATCAGAGCTGCTTATTTTCAAAAACGTTCAGAGTGCAGAATTGATGATACATTAAAAGAGATTGAAGTACTACGGAGCGAAACTGAACACGCTGATTTTGAAACCTGGGTTTACTCTAAAATGTACGAAATAGACAATGAAATTACGGATACAGGTAAAAGTGTATTGCAAAAAGAACTAGACAATGTCAATTCATTACTAGATGTTGTCATATCTTCTTCTGATTGAAACATAAATAGTTATTATTAATTGTGTATTTATATGTATATAACTGTGGATTATTGTTCATATAGAGTGATTTACTCTATTCCTCGTCGTCAAGTAAAGCATCGAAAGCGTTGAATTTAGAAACTTGAGTAATTGCAATTGAATCTCTGGCATCTCCAGCACTACTTTTTCCTGACGAGATTTTAGCAGCGTTTGTCTTAAAAGTGATATGTTGCTTTCCCTTTTTCTTAGTTGCTGGTGTGAAGTCGTCATCTTCTGCAACTGCAGACTCAGAATTGGCATTTTTAGCTTCCGCTTCAGCGGCTTCTTCTTCTGGTGTTTTCTCAATTACATATGTAATGAAACCGTCATCATCAATCACTTCCTTTGGCTTTCTAACTACCTTGTGTGGTCTATTCAAATTGAACGATCTACGACGTGGGTATTGTTCATCAAGTTGTCTCAAAACTTCGGTAACAGTCTCAACAAGTTGAATGAAAGGCTTGAGATCAACACCTTCCGGCAAACAAGCGTTTTTTTCATAAGAATAAATTTCTTCTGCAGTATAAGCTAAAACCATTGTAGTTTGATGCGTTGAATGAACTTGTCGTGTGAGTTAAACTTTAATTGTACCCTTACATCTTGTACTTTTCATGTTCTCAAATCCGGCAAACAGTTTCTAATTTAAATTGCCCGGGTAAATTTTTTTTTCTAATTTTCTCAATATAATTTAACATGAATTTGAAATATTTCCTAATCGGGTAATGACAAAGAAATTTCAATCATTACTCTCTTTCCTTAAAAGAATTCAATATACAATCAAACCATGGCTAAATCGTTGCTAAAAGTACAGCAGAAGATTAACAAGAAAAAGAGTCCTGTTCATCCAAAAGGTAGGAAAGCACAGCTTCTTGCACGTGCATCTCTTCGAGAAGAAAGGGTTAATAAGAAAAAACTTATACATACAATGAAAAAGACAGAAGAGAATCAAATTGTTGATTTTATTCAAGAATACATCAACAATGAAGAAGCTTTGAAAAAGGAAGTTTTTGATGTGGATGATATGAAAGCCTTGATTGAAACATTTATTAATAGAGATATGGATGAATTGGAACAATTAAGAGCTTCTAGAAGACCTGGTAGGCCAAGTAGTAAAAGACAAGATTTACTTGAATTTAGAATCAAGCAAGAACAACATGTTTACGAAACAGGATGGAAAGTTCCTGATTTGCGTGATCCAGTAAATGTTACAAAATTAAGACTATGGCAAGGTGGTCATGGTGGTTTAACATCTATTAAATTTGTACTGGTGAAAAAGGAAGGTAACCTTGATGATAGTGTTTCTTCGAATGATCTAGAAATGTCATAAGTTATATATTCTTATCTAAATGTATATTTACATGTTAATTCCGAATACGCCAATAGCTAAAATGAATCCAAAAAGTCCTACTAGAGTTCCACGTTTAATCAAAATAAGTTGATGTTCTTTCTTATCCCGCACGAAAATGATCTCATTGGAAGTAGATTTAACAGGGGTCCAACCTGATCTTACAAATTTATTCATCTGTGATTGAAACAATTGAGGTTTCTTTAAATTACCAATTATTTGATAAATGTTAGATATTTTTCCACACCAAGGGGCTGTATTAAATTCTGTCGTAACTTCTCCTTTGCCATTCAAATAAAGACGCATTTGCTCAACTTTATTCATCCCCTTTTTAAGACTCAATTGTTTTGTATTAATTTTACTTATTTGTTTTTCATTTATTTCAATCAATGAACCAGGTATACATACCGGATCAAAGAAATTTCCAAGTGCAAAAGTTTTAGGGTGCTTTTGTATCATACTACTGGTAAGTTCATAATTAATCTTAGCCTTAAATAAATCCTGTTCCCTTGAATCTAAAGTATGTTTTGCATTATGTAAAAAATGTTCTATATCTTTAATCTCTTCTTCCCCTATTTTAACATTTTTAATAGTAGGAGATGCTTGAAATTGTGTCATTTTAGGCAATACATGTATCATTTGAGTTTGATGGACCTTATTGAGATTTTTTAACATTGTTTTGAAATTCCCATTGGTAACATCTAGTTGTAATTTCGGATTTGAAGGTGGGCATTTATCTGAGTCAATTTCATCACTATCCACAGTCCAAGTTGAATTGTTATCTTGTATCAATTTAGCACCATTTGTTTCTGAAATATATTTCAAAAAAGGCCAATTCCTATTTATTAGAAGTCCAAGTTTGGCTCTATCAGCCGAATCAACAGTACATTTTCTAATTGGATGTAATTTACCGGCTTTAGCATATGCAGTGGCAAGTAGTTTTCTTTGATTCGGAGTTAGTTGTTTACCTCCAGCAAGAGGTAGACCTTCACTAACATATTTTTCCATCAAGTTTTTGACTTCTTCAATGGATACTATATTGGAGTGACGATTCCGTATTTCATTTCGGAAAAACTTATTTAGTTCTTTCAATTCATTGGTAAATTTAGTTTCAAGGATGTCGAATCCTGCTGGTTTTTTATAATTTAATAATGAATTTCGAAGTGGTTGATTTTGTAAGACTTCACCAAAAGTACCTTTGGTTGCTTTACTGATAATTTGAGTGATTTTCATGCAATTAAATTGGTTATCATCCAGCAATCATATATTAATAAGGACCATCTAAGTAAAAGCGAGAATAATAGGGAGTAGAATCATGTTGAACTGGAGGCTCAGTAATTTCAATTACAGCTACAATTTACGAGTTAATCAAGTGTTTTGAATAGTTAGTTTGTTAAACAATAATATTTAGAGTGAATTAATTTATGCACATTAATAATATAGGTATAATTGAAAAAAAACATTGAATCATTTTTTAGAGTTCATTGATCGTAAGTAGTGTTCAGTATTATTTTTTCTTTTTACCTAGTCCCATAAAACCACGTTTTTTCTTTTTGGTTTCTTCCGCTTTTAGTGGTGGAGTATATGCAGGAGTAGGAGATGGTGTAGCTTCAGGAACAGGTACAAGTTCAGGTTTCTGTTGAAGTAGACTAGAGTTACTACCGTTATTAGCTTCAGAGAAGACACCATTACTATTAGGAGGAGTAAAAGCAGAATCCAAACCAAATTGTGAATTTTGTTTTCTTAAATTAGTAGTAGATCCACCCATCATTCTTAAATTGGAGTTAGATCCCATATTTGATCCACCTAATGGAATATGAGTCATTGATTGACTTGCAGCTAATTGTTGACCAGTTGGAATATTAGATTGTTGATTTAGACCCATTGGAACCATTGATTTCCTGTTAGGAATACCACGAGATGCTTGATCATTAAGACCAACTAATGAACTAGTAAGGGCAGCAGTACTTTTACGAGAACTTTTCCTTGAAGTTGGTTTGAAAGGTCTATTTGGACCAGCAGGAGCCATATTTTTACCCATTCCCATTGGAGGTGGACCATTAACAGAAGACATGGAATTGAATGAGGTATCATAATTGTTATTGTTAGCGTAACCTCCTCTACTGGACATGTAAGATACATCATCTCTAGAACTATACATATTCATTGGTGGTGGTGGAGCTTGTTGTTGAGGAGAAAATTGCATATAACCGTTTGATCGAGGAGGTGGCGGTTGTTGTTGTTGTTGATGGCCATTAGGCATATAACTTCTACGTTGTTGTTGAGTTTGTGGAGGATATTGTTGTGGATACTGTTGTTGTTGTTGTTGTTGTTGTTGTTGATTGAAAATTGGTTGATTAGGAGGTAAACCTTGAGAGGGTAAACCATGTGGTAAAGTCTGTTGAGGCATGAACTGAGGAGATGAGATATTTCCATTTTGATGGAATCCTGCTTGTAGATTTGTTGTTGGTGGTACAGCTGTATTTGGTACAAATTCATTATTAAATGATTGAGGTGTTCCATCAGTTATACCATAAGAGTTTACCATTTCGGAGATTTCTTCCATTTCAGGATCGATTGGTGAGTCGTCATACTGCTGTTGATTATAGTGTTGGGGAACCTGCTGCTGCTGCTGCTGTTGCTGCTGTTGTTGTTGAATTTGGACTTGTTGAGATTGAGTTAATTTTGCTCTGGGAGGAGTTTTATGTTGAAGTTGAATTTCAGCTTTCTTTATTTCCTTTTCACGTAAACTATTTTGAACAGCGATTTGATCTTGTTCAAGTTTCAATTGACGAATATTTTCAGCATTTTTTCTTAACCAAAAAACTGAGGTTGAATTATCAAGAGTTGAGAAATTATTTGTATTATATTGAGACATGACAGCATATAAGAATTCCAAATAAGGAGTTTTAACATGAAAATCATCAGCAATTAAAATTGGTTGAAGTAAAAGTAGATCTAAATATAATTCATTTTGATTAAGAAAATCATAATATAATTTTGGAGCTTCAGCGGCATCAGGACTTAATTTAACAGAAGGGTATAATTGTGATAAACGTTCTAATAAAGCATCTTCATTATCATAAGAATTGAATAATTTACAACCCATTGTTTTAATAACTGTAATAATTTCAAAAATCAAACCTGAAATTAAAGGTTTAGCTAAAATTTGTTGTTGAAGATCATTAGGGAAAGGTTTTTCAAAAATAATTGATAAAGGTTCAATTGTAACTTTTGGTAAAGCGAATTTCCATTGATATGATAAGAATTCCAATGGAGTATTTAATTTATAGACATCGATATTAGAATTTTCGAAAATATCTGCAATTTTATTAATTAAACCAATTTCTTGAGAAGTATAACTATTTTCTTTACCTGATTTACCAACATAAAGTAATTCAGATTCCTTTTTCGATTTATAAACCAAATAATTACTATTACCAATTTCTCTAATATCAAAATCCGACATTATTGAGAAAATTGGGATATTTTCATCTAATTGTAATGACATTTTAACAAAAGGTTCTAAATTAACAAAATTTGTTGATTCAATAACAATTGAAGGAACATTATGCATTTCAAGTTGATTTTTAATTAAAGGATTCAAATTTGAACAAACAGTTGAAAGTTCTTGTAGCGAAGTTGCAGATAAAAAGATGAAATCAATTACATCGGATGAAGTAATATGACAAGATATATAATCTTCAAGTTTAGCATAAGTATTAGTTAAAATATATCTATCAGTACCGAATTGATTTGAAGACCAAGAATAAGTTTTAGGTTGTGCAGCAATTATAGTTTCAGCTCCAGGATCATTTGATATAGCAGTTGAAAGAACAGTTGAAATATTTGCAGTACCTGAAGATTGTAAACGCCAATTATAAAATGCGATATTTGGATGACTACCAATTGAAAGAATATTATATACAGCCATATTTATTTATGTGATGAAAATGATGTAGTTTTGATTGAATGAATGAGTGGATGAATGAGTGGATAATATTATCACAGGGGTATAATTCTTGAGAAAATAAATCAAAAGGAAATTCCTTGATGGAAAGGGATAAAAACAGGTAGCTGAGACTGGAATTATCCTAGAGGCTGCCTCCAAGAAATAAATGGAATATAGAGTAAAGAATGTAAAGGACTAAAGAAAACAGAAAAGAAAACAGAAAAGGAGAGGATGGATGAGATGTTCGGTGAGATGCAGTAGAATGTTCAGAGTCTGTTGACACCGAGTG